>JAUTBQ010019678.1:0-19047 GCA_032361185.1 Lepetodrilus ovalis
GCTGCCTTACGCGAGTCCCTAAACAAACAACTAATCTACTATCAGCAGTTTTTAGTTATTTTATCGTCCGGTTATCTATTTGGTTCCCGGATATGTCCGACCATAAACGGAAACCGAATTTCTGGTTATCCGAGTCATTTTATATAGGAAAATATTGGTTCCCGGTAAAAAACGTCTGGATAGCAAGGGAACCGGTTATCTGAAGTCCGGATAAACGGGGGTCGACTGTACTCTAAATACTACCCAAAGAAAGTATTTAACTAAAACTTTACACCCACTGAGCACTATGTAATGCAGTTTTAACAGACATGACACACACATTGTACAGTACATACCTTCTATAGTATATTCAGTACAGCACTATTATTGCATAGATTCATTGAATATATGTACAGATGGGTGCATATTATATATAGCATTGTGATTTTAATCGTAAAAAAATTGTCAATCTGTCCAGGTTTTCCTCCATATACAGTGCCCCCTCAATATAGCATGGTCCGATGCACCATGGATTCGGATGTAACGTGGGATCAGGCGTGGATCCCATTTCTTTTTTTTCGGAAGTTCCCTGTAATATCGTACAAGGCAGGTACTATAATGTCATGGACTCCAACTTCAGCGTTATATCGAGTGGACACTGTACATGTACCGAGGTACATGAATTAACACCATTCTAATTATTTCTAAAATAATTAATTCTAAAAGCAAATATCCTAAATTCTACAAATATATTTTGAAAAATATTAACATGTTAGAAAAAAAACCTCTTTTAAAGTCTACACACTTCTTTTGATGTTAACAACTTTGGCACAAATTGCATCTAATTGAGAATGGGCAAGAATTCAGCAAAATATTTACTAGCATATTAATTTTCTGTCTTTGTTTTGATGGATATTTTTTGTACCAGATAGCTTCCTTTTTCAAACAGCATTATAGTTTTAAAAAACTATCCAATATTTTTTTTACAATAAAATATTACTCTGTAATTGTGTTCATTGTTCTATGTGGCATTGCTGGTTGAATGGATGAATTCTTGTCCATTTCCTTCTTTTACTATTAATATTGATACAGACATATAAAAGGAGGTTATACAGGGAACTTGTATTACCATATGTACAGCTATTATATACATGGACGCAGTTAAGCTTGACAGCCTTGATAATAGTTGACAGTGGCGCAATGTTCTTGAGATCAAATAAACGCGACTAAATTGTCGCTCGACGCATACAGCAGCTTAAACAATGTTGAAAATATTGCAGTTTTCTGATAGTACTGTTTCTGCATGTAGTACTGTATTCGATGTATTATATGCCCCACTCTGATACACACCCCTTTAACTATTTTCTTTTTAAAATTTAAAATAAAATAAAACATTCCCATCTATTTTATGATGTTATTTTTTTGTAATAAAAAAGAAATAATGTGTTTACATTTTTTAATTTAAACAATTCTTTTTCGTACTTTAATAATCGCCCCCAGCATAATTTTTTTATACACACTGGCCATATAATACGTCGAATATGGTATGAAATGTCTACTAATGGAGCAGCATCACATTCAACAGAATGATCAGAATGCTACGAGAATTGTAACTACCAGTACTATATCATATGTTGACATGGAGTTGCTAAGGAGTTACAACTCTCATAACATTATAATAGTTCTGGTAGGTAACTTTACATGCATTGTACATATTAATGATAATTTAACATGCAATGTGATTGTTATGAACTTATGGACTATTATTAATGTTTGGTATCTGATGTGCAAAATATTGCAAAAAGAAAATTACCTTGTGTCAGGAAAGTAGTATTAAATTACAACAAATCTAGAATTTAGTTTCTACACATGCTACATGTGAAAAGGCATGCAATACTATGTTTTATTCAATAAATTATTTACTTATCAAAGTAATAATGCGGTAATTAATAATGCAGAGCAATGAGCGTGCTTTCGAGCATGGATATGGCGCAATATAAATGTACACATAATTATTATCTACCAAATAGGGTATCAATGCATTTCATGCTAAACTAAAACAGATTTCAATGATCATTTTCCAATAAACTTCAAAATGATAATGAACTATACTATACATCCTTTGTCTAAGATATGCATAGTGAACTGAAAATGACATAATACAATATATATGATTATCAATTTGAAACAATAATCTAATCTATTAATACAGTGCTGCGCTTCAGCTAGGCTGCTCACAGGCGCTTGAACATTATCCCTGTAGTAATTTATTGAAGTAAAATGTGTGGATGAATTACAAATAGCTATGCTTTGTAGTTAAGTACTGGTATGCATGTACATGCAATACATACCCATGACTAGTACCAGGCATTCAACTATCTGGCGATGTAGTTTTAACTCCATAATGACTCACTCATTACTGTATTAATTATTACACAATGACTTAATACCAATGCCAGCATGAACTGGTAAATGAACTTCAAAATATTTTATCCTTTGGCAGTGTTTGAAACATTATAGAAGCTCTAATAGCTCAATTTTAATTTATCAATGATAAAAAAAAATAAAAAAATATTATGAAATATTACGGGCCTGTTAAACAAAATGCTATTCTCAGGCAAGTGTGTAGGGATGAATGAATCTTGAATCAGGGCTCCAGACTAACATTTTGAGTCACTTGCCCAAGGGGCTAGTCAGGTCAAGTTGTAAATGCACCAAAGCATCTATACATTAAGAAATAGGTTGCCGCAGCGCAATTTAACTTGCCCCTGTACGTCATGCATACCTTAGTCCAGAGCCATGTTGAATGGAATTCATGGAAATGCCGGTTGAATGTTGAAAATGTTTTATGGAAAAGTTATAAGATATATTTCCAATGAGGCATAAGTGTGCATATATAAATCAAATTTAATGGACACGAAAACACAATTTTGATTTTGTTGTTAATAACATACGTGCAAAATAAAATGCACCGGTAGACAGTAGCATTGCTGGTGCCATCTTTAATTGCTGTAGTTTATCAAACTTAATGTGTAAAAGCAAGAGCTAAAGTTATGAGTAAGTGACCTTGAAAAAGACCATTTTTCTTAGTAACCATGGAAACGGTGCCACATATTATATTTCTAAGCTGCCTAGTTCCAAGATAAGGTAGACATGTGTAGCTTATGCATGATGGATGGATACAAGAAAATAAATAAATTACTTGCTACGTCTGATAGTCCATGTGTGTGTGCGATGTGTTAAACTGAGTATTTGGCACATGTTTGTTGAGGAACGCTTTCTGCATGTCATTCACAGGGAATTTCTCCAATGCATCGTGTCTTCCTCGAGTCCAACGTCTTCAATCTCTCCAACTGTGGGTCTCTAACACTGGGCGAGCATCAGTTCTCTATTACTCTGCACATCAGAATGCCACGGCAATGTTTGACAAAACATGCAGGGATAATACCTACCATTCTTTCATTTTAGGTTTTCATGGCTTGTTATTAGAAAACTCAATTATCTACAGCAAATTGAGCTGAGTCTAGTCACCTTAGGCATGGTGAGATGCTGTTAGTTGAACTTGAACCTATCCAACACAGTGAGAGACTGTCTTAAAAATATGGGATTGTCTCCGAGATAGGCCACTGTGAGAAGATAGAAAAGGACTTGCGATTGTCTCCAAGTATGGCATTCATGGACCTATCCAGCATGGTGAGCCTGTGTTACAAGACAGAGGTCTTGAGAATTGTCTCTATGGTGCTCATGGATGGCCTTGACCTCCATACCTACATAACACTGAGATTGTGTCCCAAGATAGAGAAGGACTTGAGATTGTCTCAATGGTTGCCCACGGGTGACCTTGACCTTTACATGACATGCATGGATGACCTTGACCCAAATAGCTATCCAGCATTGCAAGCCTGTTACAAGATGGAGATTTGATTACCTTGGCCTGTACACGTACATTGACAACCTTGTTATCAATCCAGTGCTAGAGAAGGTCGAGATCGGCTCCAAACATGGCATCCATGAATGACCTTGACCCCGATGTATATCCAGCTCTATGAGCCTGTGTTACAAGATGGAGAAGGACTTGAGATTGTCTCTGAGAATGGAGTCCATGACCACCTGGAACACCACCTGTATGTTGGAGGTGTCGGTTGCCGTGGTGAAGTGAGGGTAGATGATCTTGGACATCTCGTTGTTCTGCATCATGAACAGGTGCTGAATGTACCTCGCTGCGGCGTCGATGTCGCGCTCGTTACCTGCAGACACAACATGGACGACGTCAACAGACGGATTCAGTGCATTTTTAATAGGGGGTTTAGAGCCGCTTTCAAGATTATTTTACTTAGACTATATATCAGGGTACATGTAAGAATATAGCACTTTGAGCATGCTTTTGGCGCAACGTAAATGTACACATTAATATTATTATTAGTATCACGGTTTGTCTGTATATTGCAGGAGAAAACCTGCAACACCCGAAGTGTCGAGTGTTGCAGTAAAATTTATTTAACCCTTTCCAAGCTGAAGGCAACTGGAGATGCCCAAAGAGCAGTGCTTGTGTCTAATCCAGCAGGGAGAGGGTTAAATCATCCTATCGGCAAAATTCAAGATATTTGGCATGATTTATTTGTCCTACATCAGTTTGCAATTTGACTAGTTTATGAGAAGAAATACTCAGTCATTCTTTACCATTTTTCTGTTAATAATACACACCTGGAAAGTCTTGAAAAAACTTTTTCAGATGGCGACCTGAATGCATAATTTTGTCTTGGAATAAGTCTAGCTTATTCAAAAAGAGTATCTGAAAATAGAAGTAACATATGTACACGTGTATAATATAGTGTGGTATATTGATGATGGGTTGTCAAGAAAAATATTGATTTCACTAAGATTGTTCTTAATATTAAACTCCCGTGAGTAAATACAACATGAATCATTGATCATAAAATATGATAAACAGAATGATATTCTTTCAATATTCAAACACCAATGCAAATACTAATATTAATTTAATTATAAAATTATGGATATTATTCTTACCATTGTTGTCATGAGGAAAAATCTATTGTTGCAAATTTGTCTGAAAAGTGTTAGGCTCTCCATAAGTCTATTCTGAAACAGGCATAATAATAATAATAATATATGTAATAATAATAACAATAATAATAATAACAATAATAATAATAATGTTAATACAGTGTATTATTAATAATAATAATAATTATGTTATTAATAATAATAATAATACATGTAATAACAACAACAACAACATCAACAACAATGATAATAACAACAATAACAAAAACTACATGTTGGTACCCATGAAAATAAACCAGATGATTTACAGACATTGCTCATTTAACACACTAAATAATATTATCAAATACCAACACAGAAAACACAGCATATTTTATTTATACTCAGCAGAAGTTTTTTTTTCTTTCGGCATTTAGGTATTCACAAACAATTTCTCGGTACAAAATTTAAAAAGCAGGAAGTATTTTGTCCAACTCCGCCTACCAGGCAGATGTTACACATGTCATTGAGAGTAATACAATACATATATTATGCAGTAACAGCTCCATGAAGGTCCAAAATCAATATTGAAATATAATGTTACATTATTTGGTGTGTGGAGCGGACACATTGAAATCTCTCTTGATCCCCCAATCCATCGTTATTATGTAGTCAATAATACCTGTTGTGAACTTCAAATCATTTAATAATTGATTCGTGGATTTAAAAGTAATAAATAATTATTATGATTAATTATTTCATTTAAAAGTCTCATAGTGGGAATTACATACCGGTATTCAAATTTGAACAGGACTTTCTTTCATATTGCACTTTCAAAGATGATATACCCAGTAGGTACATTCACCCAGAGTCAAAGGTCAAACTGGACCCATATCAGGGGTGCGTTCAGGCTGCATTACATTTCTCTACAGTGATACGAAGCGCGACTATAGCCGTTCAGGCAACACATGTAGTACTACTTTTTACTTCGGCTTTTAAGCACATAAGTGTTTTGTAGGAAATAGTAATAAAAGCCAAAGCATGAAGTGAATAGATTGCACGCATGTGCAAACCGATTACCTGATATTTTCCTACTAAATTGTTCAGCGAACCACTACTCTTAAAAAAATACCCTGGGTACATATACTGATTGCTGCGGGGTGGGAGTGGACGATTGTTGAAGTTTGGTGAAATCAGGAGCAATTTTAAAGATGATTTAACCTATTACATTCAACCAAGAAATAACACTTTCACTTGTATCATGGCTTGTCAGTTTAGGGCAGGAGGAAACCAAGATTATACATTTAACATGAGGAATTTTAAAGGTGGTGTAACTAATTACATTCCACCAATACGGTAAACGATATATTTAAAAAATATATTTACATTTATCATTACGTACAATCTCACTGGAAATAGTGTTTAACTTACCACTCTGGTATCTTCATACAAGAAGAGATCATAGGAACTGAGGGCCACTACAAACAATATACATCGGACGTCGTCAAAACACTGGATCCACTTCCTGCGCTCTGACCTCTGACCTCCAACATCGAACATCCTAAAAGTAAAGGTCGATATGAATTAAGCATGATGCTGTAATTATCGTGAGAATGTAAATTAATAGGCATTGCCTAGAGTGCTGTACTGTGGTCACACTGACAAACTTAGTCCCTCGTCATTAATTATGCGTTATGATTGTAACAAGTGCTGCGTAATTCATGAAGATCCACGCACCTGATGATGACACTGTTAATTTTGAAGCACGTTTCAATGACGCCCGTAGTTCTGACTCGAGCCCGCAACACATCTTTAGCTGAAGGAATGTAACTTGATGAACAAATGCGGTCCATGTTCTCGAAGTAACTGAAATAACAAGACAATTCTTATATTCAGCATGGAAATGAAGAACTTTTGAATTTTGTCTTTCTTTAATATTTCACTAATTTGGTTGGTTAATATTGTTCAATAACTCACTATTTGTATGACATAATTCATATAGCTAATATATTTACGCGTAGCTAAAATACATCAGTGAACAAAATTCATACTTAGTCCGCTAGCCCACACCATTTTCCCCAATTGCTAAAGGTATCCTAAGGACTAGTAGAAATTCATGTCTTTTGTTTTTGGTATCACTATGCGGGATAGTAAGTTTTAAGGTTAATTTCAATCTCTGTACATCATGTCAAACATTCCAATCATACTCAGTATGGATAATATCATTTGACTTCTAAACGGAAAGCAAGAAAATTAAATTAATAATAAAATCACCACCAAATTTTCCTATTAATAATTGAGTGAAGCACCTGTAAAATATACCTTGCAGTCTCCCATTTCCCTGGTATACTTACTATATGGCGGAATCATTCAGCTCGTACTCGTATCCCTTGAAGACGGCGTGCCGAACACCTCGGTCGTGCCAGAGCAGCTTGAGAGCCTTGTACAGATGAGGCAGCATCTTTATCCTCTTGTCGTAGCATCGCATACATGCCATTATAGCCTGGGCGTGAACCTGAATAACAAATGACATTGATCAACAATCACGAAAAGCAAAGGAAAAAAAATGTGTTCTATTTATAAAACTAATTTTCATCTAAAAGTAAAAAGTAAAAGTAACAAAAAAGTAATCAATGATAAACCTTCTAATGCCTTGAATGGCAGCTTGGGTTGAATAGGTGTACTCCCCAGGAATTTGAGAAGGAAATGAGTGCACACCGATCTACTGACTGAGGTAATAATGTAGAGCTATGAGCATGCTTTAAAGCATGGATTTGGCATAAAATAAATGTTAACATTATTACTTTTAGTGATATTGCAATGTTTTATAGTAACCATGGTAACACATGTTATACAATAACCATAGTAACATAAATGTTTTACAGTAACCATGGTAACACAAATGTTATATAGTAACCATAGGAACACAAATATTGTACAGTAACCATGGTAACGCAAATATTTTACAGTAACCATGGTAACACAAATGATATTAGTAACCCTAGTAACACAAATGTTATACAGCAATAATCACAGTAACGTGAGTGGGTGGATACTTGAGTGGGTGGATACTGACCCTGTTGTCTGGGTTTTCCAGGTTGATACGAAGCATCCCCATGCCAGTCAGCACAAACTTCATAGAGCTGATAAGGTTGTCCAGCACAGCAGACTGAAACACCAACAATTATTAACCTTCTTCATGCTACAGACAACTGGAGATGCCCTTTAGCTCTTATGGAGTTTATCACTCATTTGCGAAAACTGCCCTTAGAGTGAGTGATTATGGAGTTTATCGTCGCTGCGAGCATCAATCACTCATTTGCAATTACTGCCCTATAGAGAACTTTATCCAGCAATTTATCCACCAGGGAATTTGAAGGAATTTCATTAATCTTTATTCATACTTATCTAATATAAAAATAAATTCAACAAACTATATAAAATCAAATATTGAATTACAGCAGTAAGCACCCAAAAAATCAAATATACTTTAAATGGTTTTTTTTTTGTATATTTCTAATTTTTCCTATTTGGTGCTTTCACGTTGTGTCACACATGAATAGAGCCAATTGTGGACTAATTGGGTTAATTAGTGTATAGCCTGGAGTCAACCATCGATTAAAAGGAGATTAAAACATATTTGTTGATATTTGTAGTTACATGTATATAGACATATTTCTTAAATTAATTTATGTTGATAATTTGACTAGGTGGCACAGAATAACAAATTGTACTTAGTTTTGTTTTTCATTCCTAAAATTATTTATCGAGAGAAGAACCTTAGAAAGCTACTAATCTGTTTGTTCTTATTCACCTCAATTAGCCGGACGCTAATTAGCCCACTGACAGCTCTGCTCATGTGTGGCCTGACTCGGCAGATAATGTGAAAATAGTGAATTCTGGTATGTACATTCAAGTACATAATTCACACAAGAAAGTTTTTTTCCCCAATACAGCAATCAAAACACCCACTACAATGAATATAAATGAATATAAATAAATACAGCAATCAAAGCACCAGAACTTCTAATATTTTATTCTTAAATTCTGCTATTCAGCATGTTCAAAGGAAAAACAGAAACGTTGCATTTTTCACGGTGACAATATAATATGTATACACAACACACTCATGTATAGAAAATTACATACTATTTGTCCAGACCATTGTTCAGGTATATCAGTATATGTAATTTAAATTTCAACCCGATCCAATTTTCTCTTTCATGTTTGAAATCAATATAGGAAAGGAATCGTTTTGAACTGACTTTTAGGACCTATTATTACGACTGATGAATTCTGTGTATGCCTGATTAGTTGACATCAGAGAGGCCTAATCACCGTGACGACTGCCAAATGGCATTCCGACATGTAAAAGTATGCAATGCTAGAAAATAACTGCCGCCCCCTGCAATGTATTCATTGGCTGCAGACGGCAATTTGTGCTGCCTTAATACAGCCAACATCAATCGCTGCGAGACCACCTGACAATGTAACCACAATAACCAACAGAATTTTCAAGGATTAAATGTAAGTTGATATCAGGAATGCTGGTGATTTAAGCGACATGCACGGGTGTGACTTCTTTTCAGTACCCCTACTGATTCCTCTAGCAGTTATTAATATACATCGTGGAAAAAAACCAAGATATGCCATCACAGTGGCAGATTCATTTAAATTGTACCATAATATTTAGTTAAGTTGAAGAGTGTGCTAGTTGTGTTACATTATTAAACTACGCAGAAGAAGTCATAACAGTAATTATGATTCTAAATTACAATAAAAGAAAGTAAGTTCAAGAGCGTGCAAGTAAATATTACATTATGAAGAAGAAGTAATAATAGTAATTAAATCTTTATGATTTCTATAACATTGGCCTGTTAAATGAAAATAATGAGAAAAGATGTAAATGAGATAATCATTGGTGTAGTACTGTAGTTCATATGTGTTCATTGAATCATGGCAGGCCGGGTAGGGTTAAGTACATGTTCCATTCATCAAGTTCATGTACGGTAAGTGTGTACCTACAGCTACGGTATTGTAATTCTGCACATCTTGATACTTACTTGATACCATTTACGTACTGACATTCATAAAATATAAAACGATGTTTTCAGAAAATATCCATTGCAAAGTATCACATCAAATATTAAACTAATGATAAACTTTATAATGTCATCTGAACATTTAGTTACGACATTTATTTTATGACAAATATCAGTGTTCAAAATTTTCAGAGGGTCCCATAGATACCTTTAACATTGCAAATTATAAAATAACCCCCAGGACCTCATCTATTTCGAATAATGAAAATTATTTTGTTATATCTGATTTCTGAAAATCATTTCAGAAAAATCATCACAAGGTTAAAATTCATTTATTTATATCAGTAAACAAAAAATGCGAGACGGCATATAGCATGTGTCATGAGGGGATACTTTAACGATTTTGATCCTACATAGTGATCTTACCTTGAATGAGAGCAGTTCTTCGTATGAGAAGCCTTCATTATGGATGATCTTCATCTGTTTGACAAGTGTGCTCTTACCACCCTCTGCTGTGCCTGAAAAACATAAAGAAATATAATTAGAGACATACATAAAAATTGTGATATCAAAAATGAACAATATTATGAAAATATTGAAAACCAGTGGACAAGTAGAAAATGAAGCTTGTTGTCCAATATACTTGTGTAAACAGATCAAATGTAGATACTTTCAGGTAAAATGTATTTTACAATGAAATATGTCAACAAACGATGATTGTATGTCTGTAAGTTAAAGAACAATGAACATAAACACATAAACAATTGGAAATATATATTCCAATCCATACCTGCTCAGGTATTGTATGTTTTCCCAGTTAATGAGTATTACCAGTAATAATGGTTATTTTATTTGAATCAAGTGCTTTATTGTGTGTGATTTGCATATTTATGATAAACTGTTATTATTCATAAAGTTTGCAAAACAAAACAACATAATATCATTGCATTCCAGTTCATGCCAGTTGTCACAAAATGCCACATACACAATCTTGCTTGAAAAGTGTTGGACCTGGAAGTATGTCTAAAAATGTGGCTACAACGTGTATTCCTCACAGTAGGAGACAACCGTTGGGAGGGTCAGTTGTTACAATAAGAGGCAAACAACAATAGGTAAACTTTGTGTCAATATGTACCTTTCCTTACAACCTACGACTGCATTGTCATTTAAGTATCTTTATCATGTTTATCTGCCAGCCAGGCAGGGTGTACACACTAAATGAGGCACACACACCAGCTTATATACACGTGCCCTCAACTACCACTGGTCACCTCTTGGTCAACATCGGTCAATCGCAAACTCGGCACGGTCATCAATGCCAATTTCACGATGAATGGCCCCACTTTATGTGCCGTGGTCTATCATATCAGCTTTCAAATCAGAGTAACTCGCCCCTTCAATTGCCTACCAATATTGAAATTAGGCACATCGTCTCACAATCTTTGCTCGCTTCTCCCCACAAACGTTGGTATTTATATAGATCTGACAATAACGTGTTCGCTTGACCATGTCCATTTATTTCCTGATTGACAGTTTGTTGGTGTGTGGCGTTGTTTCTAACAATCACCCATGCATTGTGTGTTTATTTGCAGGAGTTGTGAACATTCTCCCATAACGTTAACCCATGATATCCCCATATTTACACTATGCAAATCTACAGGCGATGTATTGACCTTAGAACAGTTAACACATGTACTAAAACAAGTCACATCTTGACAAGACGCTTATCATGGTATCCATCTGGACCTGTGGGTGGAAATGAAGTACAATGCATTGCTGACTTTTCCAATTTTAGGGTATTGGGTCCCTCAGTTCAGAGCAAGAAATATCATAAATGAGTGAAGTATTGTCTTGCAATTATGATCACAGAAAGAAACATCAATAACATTTTTCTTTCTCAAGGTCCATAACTTTGTTCTGATATAGATCTGAATATATATATTAAATTATTATATATAATTATACATGTATTTTTCAAAACCAAACACCACTGATAATAAGGTTAGATCTTACTTGCCGGCTTTAAGACAAGTTTAAGTACAGGTTAATATGAAAAACACCTCAAATATGAAATGAAGACCAGGAATGATAGATTTACACAGTGACACCTCACACCTTATAGATGAATGGAGCAAAATCTGCTAATAGGCCCAATTATCATAATAGTTGGCTAATATTGCTTGGAATTCGGTATATATACCTTGTATACCGGTACATGTGATTTATGGGAAAATGATGAACTGCTCCATCTCATTTTCAGGTAATATAGGGCAGGATTAGTCGATATTAAGTATGATTGATCTTAACTGATTAGACACAACGTTACCCAAAATAACATGGAAGATTTCATTAATAAGTCTAAATAAACATTGCACATGATTTCCAAATATCTATTGATTCTAAACACATTCCTGGCCCCAAGATTACGTAACCATTTTAGTACAATTTCTCAAGCTCAAATTTTATATGGGAAACTGTTAACCAGGAAATTGTACTAAAAGAAAAGTACATGTATTTACTGGCATGCAATTACATGTATAACAATTGCATGAATTAAGTCTCAATGGAATTGTAGCAGGGTAATTTCTACTCTAGAGAACACTGAACTGCATCTAGATAAATCTACTCTAACTAAAAGATGCAATCAAGTTAGACCATGTTTAACCAACAGACTTAAAAAAGAACGTAACCTTTCCATGCTAAAAGCAACTGCAGCTGTATGATACAGTGATTATGATTAATCTAGCATGAAGTTTAATCAAACGCATAATTCCCTTTATATATTATATACATGTATATCTATATCTATCTATACTGTATAATTTCACCAATCCCATATAAAAATGTCACCAATCCCACACATATCTTGAAGGAAAACATATCAGTTTCAGAGTGCACTTGACATTTCAAAGTTAACTTGACTTGCAAGTTAAAAAATAAAAAGGTACACTTTGAAGGCGTTAGTATGGCGACAGTTGCCTAGGGCAGTGTGTTGACCTGAGATCAAACAGCCAGGTACGTTACAGCAGATGCGCAGTGTTCGCGCACATGGAACGCGGTCGGCACGACACGCTACACGACGTACGCCTACACGTCCACCCAGCTGTGTCACTGACATCGAGTGTCGTCCACCCAGCTGTGTCACTGGCATCGAGTGTCGTCCCGTACATACAATACCACGCGGGCCGAACGCGACCATGCTCGGACGACCGACAATAGACCAGCCGAGGTGTTACCGTCTCAGATCACAGATTCCCAGCATAACTTTCCCTGTGTGTGTGTGTGTCTGTGTGTATGTGTCATATAGGCAACAAACTGATACAGATGGGGAGGATCCGTGTAGAGATTGCTTTCACAGATAACAGATTCCCAGGATAACTTTCCCTCTGTGTCTCTGTGTACAATATGAGATAGGTAACAAACTGATACAGATGGGGAGGATTTATGTACAGATTGTGAGACATGAGAGTAAAGATTACCTGACTTAAGTATTAGATGTAACACCTGTCAGGAACATTAGATGACCTTGCTGTCAGGATCCGACTTGCAAAAACGACGTGTCACATATTTCTTATCGTATATAGGTGCCGGGTGTGATACAAGATGCTCCTACTGCTATCACACCCTGCTACATATATTAAGTAATTAATTTAATGCTAATGTGACTTTGGGTTTAACCATGCACCATTGGAGATTTCTTGAGGTACAAACCCATGATATTTAAGCCAAGTGAATATACTTTGCGTTTATCACACCAATTCTGACCAAAATGACCACTTTATTAATCTGTAGTTGGTCTTTAACAAATCAGGGAGTTTTGAGTATTTCTTGCTGTGTGTACTGTTGGGAAGAGCCCTGTAACTTTGTAGGTGATCTGACAACACCTACAGGAGGATGACCTGATGATCTGTCATTGTGTTAGTAAATATTGATATAATAAATAAAATAATATATCTTTTTATGACAGTCCTTCATTTTAGATCAAGATTGTCATAGCATATATTTTCTGAAAAGGAAGGATACTCAAATACACTAAATGTTCAAGATGACATATAAAATCATTTTAAAATTCAAGAATCCTTGTACTTGTACGATAAATCCATCATTAAATAATATAATTACATATCTGTATACAAATATACCGTATGTATTAATTATCTACAGTATGTCTGTTCATTATGTTTCAACATTCAGATAGATATTATTATTTTAAAAGCTACTCAATTCATAACATATCATCATGATCATATATAGCATTGTAAACATGGTCAAATACTGATGCCCCAAAGTTGTACTACCATTGTAAACATGGTCAAATACTGATGCCCCAAAGTTGTACTACCATTGTAAACACGCCCCCAAATGGTAGGAAGGACAACACTGTCCATTTGATGGACAGGCCATCCCATTCATAGTGACGCTATAGTCTATTTCAGACAAGTCCTCCCTCCATACCTGCCTGTATGTATACAAGTCATTATTACATGGCATACATTTGCCCAGCCTGTTATTTACGTATTTAATAGATCTGACCCCACCAGTAAATACCTGGCTTAATGCAGTGTTTCCATTTTCTTGTTAACCATTTATGCCATGTTGGTTTTAATACTGTTGAATGAATATTAACTTCAGGTTAACCCTGTGGAGTTATAGAATTCTCTGCATACTTAAACACCAAGACCACGTGTTTCACACGGAATGACAATGGTGTGACCCAACCTTGCCTCTTCAGGTAAAGTCAGTGAATACATAGCCTTGGGGGGTGGGGGTGGTAATGGCAGTGGGGGTGGGAGGTAGCGTTGGTGTAACATAATGACAATGTTTCTCGAGTGGACAGTTTTAGTATAATGTATACATAATATGATTACATATATAATACAGTACTTAATCTTAAATGTATCAATCTGTCGGGTCTTAAGGAAATTGTACGAAATATTGGTTAGATTAGTATCAACTAAACTATAAATTATTGTCGGTAGATTGAAATTGGAAATAACTAATGGATACATGGGAAGGTGATTGTTATTTAGGTTTATGTAACAGTTTTAATAATTCAGCTTTCACTAACCTATACATAATTAACAAATGGTAAATAGGTGAGAATTTATGGAAATCAAAAACTTGATACCGGTAATACATAATATTATGACATATTAATCTATTGTATAGCATACTTTTGATTACCATTTTCTCTAATCTCTTCAAACTAATTTAAAATGTATTTAAATACAATACGTGTATTCAAATTTTAAAACATAAATGTGAAATAAATCATCATAATTTATGTACAATATGTTGTTAAAATATTGGAATATTTCATCAAACAAGATCTTAGCAGGTCAATAACAGCGGACAAACATCCATCACATGATCACGTACATGTACCTGATACACATCTACGGTAGATAGATAAATAGTGATAAACGGATAGGGACAGTGATATCTGTATAAAGGTCCTCCATCAAAGGACTTTCAATGGTTATGATGATGATCAAATATCCTGCATATGTATACATACCAATAAGATAGCAGTATGTAGGTATACAGTGAATTGAATCCCACATTAATCCCTGTGTCATATACGCATGTAGTGAATACTTGAACATGCTGAATGCATTGTTTGTTGTCGTATCTGTCATACATAATTCATAGTTACAAACTGTTTCTGAAACTTTATACTCTTACATCCATATCCCATATTCATGGTCTTATTTCAGTTTAACCCTTTTCCTGCTGGATTGGTCACAGACACATCTCTTTAGGGCATCTCCTGTTGCCTTCAGCATGGAGAAGGTTAATCTATATTTGGTAAACATGTCATAGACTCACATTGGGTCTAGAAAATTATTTTAAGTCAGGGTATACAAGACGATATCAATCCTGAGATTCGAACCCAGGTTGTCTGAATGTAGGTCCAACACTAACAACAACTATGGCACTGGGCCCCAGGACAGGATTTGAACCTGGTGTCTTTGGCTTCAAACTCCAAACAATCTACCAATCCGCCACTACTCACACCAGAACACGAATAAAGTGTCAAAACTACATGCTTCAAGACACTGGGTGTCATCTCAAACAACAATCGTAACATTACCAACCATTTATGTAGGAGTGAAATCCTTTATTCTTCATAAATGTTTTTCATCTCTTTATTAACCCTCCATGGAAAAGCCATACAGCCTGCATACAATAAAGTAATGAATAATTTCTGTCTGCATCCTTGAGATGTCCACCATGTCCACTGGACACATTGATATTCATGAGTCGTGACAGCCAGCCTACAATGCACAGCTGTCAGCACACTGCAGTATGTACAAAGAAGTAACACATTCCCACAGACTATCACTTACAGTGTGTACAATGTGCACACAGTAGGACTACTGATGGCTCTGAAGCAGGTTGCTCATCAGAAAATAATGATTAGCTTGGTCTGTGACACCATGGTATTTGACATTGGTTTCCAGTGTCTTGGTTTAAACAAAGTGTTGATGCACGATCATTGAAGGTTCTTATATGTAGCCATCTGTGATGTGAAGTCTTCTTACTGGTTTCAGTTAGGTCAGTAGAGTATTGGACTCAAATGCAGACAAATCATTAGGATGAATTCAGGCTTCTAGGTTTACAAAACATTTTTGAGTATGATTTCATGCTTAACTCAAAGTTCTGTCAATGAATCCCCACATAAAATGTTAGTTTGAACATGAAATTGCACTGAAATAGTTTCATATTTACGTGGCCAAGTAACGTTTTGTTCAGAATATTATGTATGTCATATTTCATAGACTTGTCATGAGATGAACTGCAAGATCATATATGCTTAACCTTTGACATCCTACTGTATCCTACTGGACAGTGGAACAGTGACAAATGAACCAGAAGAAAAATTACCATCATTAACTAGATCATCCACATGCTTTAATGCCATTAATATCTGTCTTCCTGCAACATTAACCTTCAACTCACTGGACCATAGGACTGCCAGTCACACATTTATCATGTTCCTATGTGAAGTATGCTTGATCGACATGCTATCTGGGCTGATTCAACCGTCAAGATTTGACGTCTTCTCATTTGCACAGTAGGATCAGGGTATCGTTTCTCGAAGCTCTCTTATCCATCATAACACCATAGCGCTCTCGTAAGTGCATGATTCACATGCAGACGACATCACTAAGAGAGTGCTTATGGTCTTGTAGTACATATGAAAGCATTGAGAAATGATATACAGGTGATGTATCCTGTTCATTTGAACATGATTATCAATACTCTGTTGTTTCAAATTGTTCAATTTTGGTTTGCATGCTATATCTATGATGTGTGTTCATGATAACATTCTGCAGCGACGGTAAACTCCGTAATCACTCTTACTCGTGTTAACAGCAGGATCAGGTGATGTTCCCAGCACAATTGAACATGGTTGTCAATATGCTGTTACTCATGAAATTGCTCAATTTTTGTGACGTAACTTGTAGTTGGTTCCTGGTGATGTCTGCGTGAGTATGGCAAGGGAGTTATTGTTTTACGTTACAAAGAGGAAATATTTCACCCATCTGTAGTGTTGTCTCTGTACACAGGTACACTGCCCAGGGTGATGTGTGTGCATGCATGTGTGCATGTGCACATTCAGGTAGTGGTGGGTTGACGTCCAACAGATTAATCCCATACTGTTTGTCCACAGCATGACCAGCAGTATTTAGCATGGCCACATAGATTGACTCATGCGATGTGCAGAGACCCTTCCTTTCCTTAAACAAAAAAGCTATCGCTTTACATCTATTTATTCTTAAATTACTGACGTACAATTAAATTTATTCACTTACGGTAATTTTCCTGCAAATATATTGAAGTAACTTTTTTTATAGAAATCTTATATCCATTTTTTCCATGTGGACCATTTTCAAATTTATACGTCAAGAAAAACGTTCTCACAGAAAATCAAATTCCCCAAAGAAACCTCCCAAGCCTATGTACTTCCTTCGCTTGCAAGTGAACATATTACCCAGTAAGTGGAGCCCAAACAGTAGGCGAGTCTGTTGATGGCTGACCATGTTAAACACACACTGCAACAGGCCTCCCTGGAGTGTTTGTCTAACACCAACAGGTCACGGTCCACACTGACCACATGCCCCCCAGGTCAACACAGGGTGTTAACAACCAGCTGGTAATTACTGAATGTATGGTCAGTATGTTACATGTTAGCCCGCACTCAGAGCACCCACCATAACAGTAGCCTTGAGGAGCTTCTCGAGGCCAGGTTAACCACTTTATTGCTGGAATGATTATGAACAGTAATTAAGGACTGGTAGATATTTTGAGGGGAATTATTATACCAAATTTTGGAAGACAACTTGAGGATTCTGGTGCCAGACCAGTTGTCCAATGTGTCTGCAAATTCTTGACGAGTAGGTGGATGGAGCCTGTGGACATCTGGAAATTGAGTAGTGAATGCTGGTAAACTACTGCCCTTACATGATTGCAATGGTAACTGGTCTCTTCAGTAATTCCCAATTGCTTCCTGATGGTCAAAACCATCCTTTGCATCAGTGCCAAGTGTTCACTGATATAGTACAGTGGTCGATGTCATAGTGCTTAGTGGTCATTTCTGTCAACATCAACATTTATCTGCAGTAGTGCCCAATGGCAACTGCTGGACAACATATACTATATAGCTTTTGTCTGCAGAAGCACCCAGTGGTTACTATTGGTGGACTACAGTCACTATTGTAGCAGCATCCAATGGTCATGGATCTAGTGCTCAGTGATCACTGCTGGTCATCTAACAGCTCTTGCCTGCAGTAACATCCAATAGCCACTATTGGATGGACTACAGTCACTGCTGTCAACTAACAGCTCTTGCCTGCAGTAGCATCCAATGATCACTATTGGTGGACTACAGTCACTGCTGTCAACTAACAGCTCTTGCCTGCAGTAGCATCCAATGGTCACTATTGGTGGACTACAGTCACTGCTGTCAACTAACAGCTCTTGCCTGCAGTAGCATCCAATGGTCACTATTGGT
>JAUTBQ010019789.1:0-19026 GCA_032361185.1 Lepetodrilus ovalis
TTATCAAAAACTTTTTTTGTTTTATTTATATCCATAAGACTTACAGTATTTGATGCCCCACCTATGTATAGAATAATATATTGTGAAAAAATATTTTCATCTTGTAATATATATTTTATATAAGATTTTAGAACTTCATCTTCTGTTAAAATATACTTATCATAGTCTTGAAAACCATAGAGTAAACTTTTAATATAATTATATGATTTATTTTCAAAAGAGCATATACCTTCATTTAATTCCATATAATACAGTTCATCTTCTTTTAGGGTTTTTATTAAAGCCAAAGAGTGGGTAGAGAACAGTAGTTTAATATCATACAGGATACTAAGAAATCTTAATTTTTCTATAAATCTAACTTGCGCCATAGCATCTAATGAAATATCGATTTCATCTATAGCAATTAACTGGCATTTTTTTTGAATCAACTTATAAATATTGATAATAAAATATTCTCCAGAGCTCAAATAATCTTCTCGTATATAATAATCATCGTCTAATACAACAACATAATAATATTCATTTTTGATTTTTATCTCTTTTAAATCATTGAACCTATCTGTATCATAAATATAATTTAATAGCTTTATAAGTTCATCAGGAATCTTATATATTTTAGCTGCAATATGTGTTCTTATGTCTCTATCAATTTGTCCAATTTTTTGAAATTGACTAAATCTCTCGCCATAAGGTATAGGGAGCTCCACATAAATATTGTGTAGGATAGTTTCATCAATTTCACCATTATAATCAAGAGTTTTTACTTTATCATTATAGGTAAATTTATACTTTTTATCAGCAGTCTCTGTTTTAATATTATATGTAATGCTACTATCATCTTTGTAGATATATTTATTTGAAGTTTTAGCAAAGGTATTAGAAGTAGTTAAATTTTGAATACCCTTAAAAAGCATTGTTTTTCCTACACAATTTTTCCCAATAATTGCTTGTAGCCCAGACTGTTTCAAATCCAAAGAAAACTCTAAATTTTTTATGTGTTGTATATTTTCAATTTTAATTGAAAAACTATTCATCTATATCTCTATGTATAAATGAATTAACAATATAGCTACCATATTTTTTTTTCAATTTTAAGATAAATTTTTTATCAATTGATTTTATATAACTTAATCTACCAGATATTTTTTCTAATGCAATTTTTAAATCAGGATCATATGTTTTTTTATAAAAATCTTTAAACTTGTTTTTATCTCTTAGATAGAAATGTAAAAGAACCTCTATATTTTTTTTAATATTTTTATCAAGTGTAATCTCCCCGTTAGGGGTAATTACCAAACCTAATACAACTACTCTAGAACCTTGTTTTTGTATTTTAGTTTTTTTATTATTTAACTCTAAGTTATCATATTTTAATACTTTTAATTCTTTTTTTAGTATCTCTAATAATACAAATAATCTATCCTTATCCTCTGAAGAAAAAATAAAATCATCTGAATACCTAGTATATACTAGGTTTTTTTCTTTACAATATACTTGAAGCTTATTATCAAGTGTGTACAAATAAGCATTACTGATTTTTGGAGAGCTAGGTGCACCTATTGGTAAAATATCATTAAAAGTAACTAAATTAACAATTACATCTATATATTTTTCTATATCTTCCTCTAAAATTAAAAAATTCTGTTTATTGTAAATGATTAAATCTTTGATCTTATCAGCATTAATATGCAAAAAAAATGATTTGATATCCGTAGTTAATATATATTTATTTTTTTTATGTGGGGAAACAGCATCATACACACTAACTCCTTTCCTGTAAGAAAAGACTACATCAGTATTCACTTGCATTAAATCAAAAATAAAAAAATTTAAAAATTGTTGATACTGTTTAAGCTCTTTAGAGGGAGAAAATGTATTTTTTGAATAAAATATTTCTTTATACTGAATTGATATATCAAAATCAATAAAGTTATCAAATAGAAGTTTATCATGAAAATAGGATTGAAATGCATCTTTTAATGAAATTTTATTCACAGTTTACCCTTTACTTTGGCTCCTTAATTAAAAAGAGCCACTAGCATTCGTAAATATTGCACTTTAGAGGGTTAAGTATTAACGACCGAAGATACTTCAAGTCACTTAGCCATAGGCTTATTATAACATAAAGACCTTATTTTTTACTTATCTCTCTCCCACCACTTCCAAAAGCTTCTTTCAACTCACTTTTATCTGTCCCACTAAGCTTGATAAGTGAAGAGAGTTTATCTTCATCCAACTCTTTAACACCATCTTTGTTATATCTATCTAAGATAAACTCTATAAATTCCCTAGCTTTATTATCATGATAAGTTTCTATAAACTTTGAGTTTCAAAGATATTTTTTAAGTCAGATAGCTGTGTTTCATTGATGTTTATTGCACGAGTGTTCGCTTCTGTGTAAGCCATATAAACTAGAGCCTTTTTGTTTATATTATATTAAATATTGCTTAATTGAAGGAACTATAGTCAAATGGTTGATTTATAATCAATCTTTTTTTCAAAACGGATAAAAAATAGGAATAAGTATAGTCGCCAGTATCCAAAAGATTATATTTAGTGGTGTTCCGATTTTTACAAAGTCCATAAAGCTGTAGTTTCCCACACTATAAACCATAGTATTTGTTTGGTATCCGATAGGTGTAAAGAAACTGGCACTACCAGCAAAGGCTACAGCCATTAAAAATGGAATGGCACTTATATCTAGGATTGTAGCGGTTGAGATAGCAAGTGGGGCTAATAGAGCTACTGTGGCACTGTTTGAGAGTATGCCTGTAAGTAGGGTGGTTATTAGATATAAAACAGACAACAGTACATAAGGACCATAACCAGCTACTGTGTCGGTAAGAAACAATGCAATTTCATTGGACAATCCACTTTGAGTCATCGCTTTTCCAAGACTAAGAGACCCAGCCAATAAAAAGATAACCTGCCAATCAATAGACTTGTAAACTTCATCCATCGTCAATACTTTCAGTATACTAAGTATAGCAACACCTGACAATGCCCCAATCATAATAGGAACGGTATTTGTAGCCGATAAAACTACCATAGCTAGTATAGTCGCCAAAACAAGAAACAGATTTTTCTTATTTAGTGGCTCAATCGGAACTTGATCCATTATGATAAAAGGATTTTCTCTTGATCTTTGATGCTCTATGATTGAGTCATATCCTTGTTGATTAGTCTCTATCAGCAATACATCACCAGCTTTAAATCTAAAATTTTCAAAGCCATCAAGCATTTCATATCCTCGATGCCTTACTGCCAAAATATTTGCATGGTATTTTTTTAAAAAATTATTACTTCTCAAATTTTTCTCAAGGATACTGGCTCGATTTGTTAGCACTATTTCTAAAAGTATTGTTTTTTCGTTTGGGAAGTGGTTTGTTTTTAAAATTTTGTCTATATTTATATCTTCATTTGACAAAATACTTCTTATCTTTTTTCTGTTTCCTCGAAGTAGTAATTTATCATTTTTTTGTAGCTTAAAGTCCTTGCTTGGAAGGGTAAACTCTTCATACCCTCTTTTGACAGATTGGACACTAACAGTTGATTTTTCTTTTTCTAAAATCTCTCCTATAGTATCAAACTCCTCAGGTAGATCTTTGTTTATGATGATTTGAGTTGTATAGTCTGAGATTTCATTTTTTAGTTCAGTATCTTCTGCCTTTTTATCAGGTAAAAGTTTCCCTGAAAATATAAATAGATATAAAATCCCAACAAACATAAAAACTAATCCCAAAGGAGCCATTAAGAACATAGAAAAAGGTTCGATACCTTGATCAGTTGCGATTCCATTGACCAATAAGTTTGTAGAAGTTCCTATAAGAGTACAAGTCCCACCAAATATAGAGATGTAAGAGAGAGGAATCAAGAACTTTGAAGGAGCCAAATCTGCCCTCTCCGCTGACTTTTTCACAAGTGGAATAAATGATGCAACTACAGGGGTATTGTTTATAAAAGCAGATATTCCACCTATAAAAACTGCAAATCCAGCAAGTGGTAAAAGTGCTCTTTTCTCCAATATTGATGCTATAAATGGTTCGAGTTTTTCTATACTATTTGTCTTGACAATCGCCGCACTAAAAACAAACATAGCCATAACTGTGATAGTAGCATTGTTCGCAAACCCCTCAACACCTTCTTCTGGTGTGATAATACCAGTAAGCACCAAAACAAGCATCGCAGTGATAGCTATAAGATCTACAGATAAAGCTTCGGTGATAAACAGTAACAAAGTAATTGCAATTACGGTAATAGTTATTATTATATTTAAATCCATGATTTATTTATACCAAATAAAGCCTATAAAGAAGGTCTTAAAAAAGCTTTCTTGATGCTAAAAACTTGTACCATACTAACTACTGTAAAAAAATATAGGAAATATATGTACTTTGAAGAAAAACACAACTTTATAAAACATGGACTAAAAATAAAAGAAAAACTCTATCAAACACAAAGTAAATACCAAAAGATAGAGGTTTATAAGATAGATAGTCTAGGTAATCTAATGGTCATAGATGATGCTTCAATGCTAAGTGAAAAAGATGAGTTTATCTACCACGAGATGATTTCACATGTGCCACTTCTGACTCATAAAAATCCTAAAAAAGTTTTGATTATAGGTGGTGGAGATGGTGGAACTGCTAGAGAGGTTTTGAAGCATTAAGGTATTAGAGTTGATATGGTAGAGATTGATCAAGGGGTTGTTGATGTTTCTAAAGAGTTTTTTCCTGATATCGGCGACTGGGACAATCCAAGTCTAAACCTTATCATAGATGATGGTGTAGAGTTTGTAAAGAGTAGTGAAGATAAGATATATGATGCAGTGTTGGTAGATTCTACAGATGACAAAGACCACGCTTCGGTCTTATTTAGTAAGAGTTTTTATAAAGAGATTTATAGAGTTTTAAAAGATGATGGTTTGGTGAGTATTCAAGGGAGTAGTTGGTTTGTAGATATGCATCAGCATAAAAGTCTGCTTGAAAAGCTTGGTGAGTGTTTTGAGATTGTGATGCCATATCGTTATGAGATGTTGAGTTATCCGGGTATTAACTGGAACTTTATACTTGCATCAAAGAAGTATCATCCTTTAAAAAATTTCAGAGAAGTTGAAAATATCAAATATAGATACTATAATACTGAGATACATAAAGCTAGTTTTGTATTGCCTCAGTATGTGAAAATAGAGTTAGAAGGATTTGTCAAGATATGAGTTTTAAATATGCTATAGTCTTAACAGGTGGGATTTCAACAGGAAAAAGCAGTGTTGTCTCTATGTTGAAAAAATATGATTTTGAGATTATTGATGCAGATAAAGTTGCTCATAAAATGCTTGATATGCATCATAGAGGTATAGCTGATATATTTGGAGATAAGTATATAAAAGATAAAAAAGTAGATCGTAAATTATTGGGTAGTTTAATCTTTGGAGATAAAGAGCAGAGGCTCAAACTTGAGGAGTTTTTACATCCTCTTATCAAAGCCGATATTTTAAAACAAGCCGATACTCTTGATCTAAAAAAGAAGATTTATATAGTTGATATACCGTTGTTTTTTGAAAAACGAAGTTATGATATAGATAGAGTTGCAACTGTTTACTGTACTAAAGAACAACAGCTTCAAAGATTGATGAAAAGAGACAGTATAGATAAAGAGACTGCAAAAAAACGAATAGATTCACAGATGAGTATAGATGATAAAAAAAAGTTAGCAGTATTTGTGATCGATAATACAAAAGATTTGAAACATTTGCAAAGTGAGGTTGATCACTTTGTTAAGTCTCTAAAGTAAGCAAGTCAATTCTCTTTTGTACATCATTTGTGATATTGCTTATTTGAGTTTGTAGAGTATAAAATTCTTCCATATGTGTCGCAGGTATATCGTCTTGAGCTCTTACAGAATCCATCATTTGTTTCAAACGAGCGTGTTTTACTTTTGCATCTTTTAGGCTTAGGCTTTCTATGCCTGTGTCTAGTTCATTGACTTTGTTATACCACTTGATCACTTTTCGTCTTGTATACCAGTTTATGGTAGGGACTATAACTTCTACAAAAAATGCAAACATTGTCAAAAGAGGAAGAAGTACCAAAAGAGCAAACTTATGCAGTTTACTCATACTTTGAGCTGTCCAAAAATCAAAAAATCCTTCATAAAAATGCTGTTTATCTTTGAAATATTTTACTGATGCATTGTGTTGTTCAAAGCTTAACATTTTTACATTTGGAAAATAATCTTCTTTATTGAACATTGTCGCTTTATAATGTACTTTCTCAGCAGTTTTCATCATCAATCTTGTTAGTTTATCTGATGCATTTATAGTTGTTAAAACAGTTTTCTTTGCCAGTAAGGAGTGTGCCGTTGGTGGTATGCTCTGAGCCAAATCCAATGCACCGACATAGAGTTGGAGTATGTGAAAGTTTTGTTGTTTTTGTAGAAAATATTGTTGATAAGTCTCAGCAGTTTTAAAATCCAAAAGATTTATATCAGGATTATTCATAATCTCTTTTACGAGTTTTGAGTTAGCAGAAGCGATATAAAACATTGCATCAATATCGTGAGCTTGTAGCTCAAACTTTGCCTCTTCGTGTGTAAGATGTAAAATATCTGAATTGTTTTTATCCACAGAGTTTGCATTTAACAACTTCTTCGCAACTGGGTAAACACCGCTTGTCTCCTTACCCACCGAAATCTTCAATCCGATAAGATCAGAAAGTGAAGTAATACTCTTATCGTGACAAAAAACCCAAATCGGCTCATAAGCTACATTTGCCAATGCCTTTATATCTTTGCCTTTCTCCTCAGTACCACCCTGAACAAAAGCAAAATCCACCTCACCAGATATCAACCGCTTTTGTGCATCAATAGAACCAGCAGTAGTAACAATCTTTAAATCCACACCCTCTTTTTTTAATAACTCCTTATACATTTTTGCATATGCATAGTACCCACCACTTTTAGAACCTGTAGCTATAGTAATCTCTGTTTTATGATCTGCTTTATCAACATAAACAAATAAAACAGGAATTAATAAAAATAAAATAAATAGTAATAATCTCATAAAAATATTCTATCTTAAATAAATCAATAGGTTTTTAAATATGTATAGTAATTTAAAGTTTTATATTTTTAGGAAAATCCTACTAAAATACCCTAAAAAAAGGATATCTATGCTCGTAACAAAATATAATGCAAGTGGAAATGACTTTGTAATTTTTCATACCTTTTTAAAAAAACCTAGAAATGATCTGGCTAAAAAACTTTGTAACAGACAGAGTGGTATCGGTGCTGATGGGTTGATTGTTATAGTTCCGCATCATTCATATGATTTTGAGTGGGAGTTTTACAATAGCGATGGTAGTGATGCAGAGATGTGTGGAAATGGTAGTCGTGCGGCTGCTCATTATGCTGTGAAAAATAATCTTTGTGAAAATGAGATGAAGTTTATGACTGTAGCTGGAGTGATTGAGGCTAGTGTAGATGGTAATGAAGCTGAGGTAAAATTAACTGAGCCAAAGATTTTAGACAAACTTATCGTAGAAGAGGGCTTTAAGTGGCAATTTTTTGATACAGGTGTACCTCATCTGGTTACTTTTGTAGATGATTTGAAAGTCTATTCAAAAGATATTGCTCGTGAGATGAGAAATAAATACAATGCAAATGTTAACTTTGCAAAGATAGACAAAGAGAAAAAGAGTATTCATATTCGTACCTATGAAAGAGGTGTTGAAGATGAGACTTTAGCTTGTGGAACTGGAATGGCAGCTTGTTTTTATGCAGCAAATCTGGACAATGCAGTTGAAGATGAGACAAAAGTTTACCCTACAAGCAAAGAGGAGCTTACTTTGTCTATAAGAGATGGATTTATTTACTTTAAAGGTGCGGTTGAAAGGGTGTTTGAAACTTCTATTGATGAATAGAGAAATACTACGGTTAGCTATACCAAATATTTTAAGTAATATTTCTGTTCCTCTTTTATCAACTGTTGATACTGCATTGATGGGGCATCTCTCATCTTTGCATCTTGGGGCAGTTGGAATCTCAGCTATGATTTTTAACCTTATCTATTGGAATTTTGGATTTTTACGGATGGGTACGACTGGGTTGACTTCTCAAGCATATGGAGAAGAAAATAATCATAAATTAACAAATACCCTTGGTAGGGCTATATTTTTATCTTTTATGATCTCTTTAGTTTTGATTTTATTTCAAGTTCCTATTATAAAAGCAGTTTCGTATGCTTTAAATATTGATCAAAATATGTATCCATTAGTGATTGAATACTTTGATATTCGCATCTATGCAGCTCCTGCAACTTTGGGGCTTTATGTAGTGTTTGGCTGGTTCTTTGGTGTGCAAAATGCTGTTATTCCTCTTATCTTGACTCTGTTTATAAATATACTAAATATAACTCTAAGTTACTATTTTGTTTATGTGCTAAATTTTGATATTGCTGGTGTGGCTTATGGTACATTGATATCTCAGTACTCTGGATTTATCGTTGGGTTGGTATTTATCTACAGGTATAAAGATAGGCTTGAAGATATATCATTGAAATCTATTTTAGATAGAGTCGAACTCTCAAAGTTTTTATATATCAACAGAGATATTTTTTTTAGAACCATAGCTTTAACATTTGCATTTGCATTTTTTTATTCTCAAAGTGCAAAAGAGGGTGAGATGGCATTGGCTGTGACTGTTATACTTTTACAGTTTCTCTCTTGGGTTTCGTTTGGTATAGATGGTTTTGCTTTTGCAGCTGAGAGTTTGGTTGGTAAATATTTTGGAGCGAAAGATTGGGATAAGTTTCATAAATCTATACGATACTCTTTTTACTGGGGTGCTGGATTGGCCACTATTTATGCATCATTGTATTATTTTGGCGGTGAGTGGCTTCTTGGAATTTATACAAATAAGGCTGATTTGATCTTGGCTACTAAGCCGTACTTGATCTGGACTTGTGTTATGGCATTTGCTGGTATGCTTGGTTTTGTTTGGGATGGAGTTTTTATAGGTATGACAGCTACTAGATCTATGCTTATTAGTATAGTTTTATCTTTGGCTTTATATATAATTATGTTTTATATAGTGAAGCCTTATCACTCTCTTCATCTTTATTGGTTTAGTTTTGTGATGTTTTTATTTTTTAGAGGATTGATTCAAAGTTGGATGTTTTGGAAAAATGGAAATAATTTGAAATAATTTTTAGTCTATATTTTCACTTTTTTTTCTCTTAAATATAAGATGTTTTAAAACTATCTAAAATGCTTATATTTTGCATAATTATTTATTAAAATTACTTTTTATATTACCGATACTGTTTATTAGAACATAATAATAGGAAAGCAAAAATATATGAAAAAAGCTATCAGTGATTTTTTAAATAATATTTCTATTGTCAGAAAAACAACTATATTGATAGCTATAGCTGTGTTTGGAGTAATCTACCTTGGTGTATTTAGTTATATAAGTTTGAGCCAACTTCACAATAAATTTGACACATTTTATGATACAAACTATAAAGCTACCCTTTTACTAAATGAACTAAAAGATAATCATAGTGAAAAGAGTTGGAAGAGATATAAAAAAATAAGTCAAAGTTTTGAAGATAAAGATCTGAAGATATACAACAAAGCTTGTTCAAAAATAAAAAGAGATCTTACTGGCTCAAATACCCAAATAGATAAACTTCTAAAGTTACATAAAGAACAAGCTGCATCAATAAAAGATAAAATAAACAATGAGCAACAAAATATTTCTTATTTATTGATAGGATTGGTATTAGCTTTAGTTTCCTTCTCTGCTATTTTTACTGTCTCTATAAGAAAGAGCATTAATGAGTTCACTATCTCTTTAGCAACTATAGCAGCTCAAAAGATGAGTGAGTATGAAAACCTTGCACAAAACTATGAGAGCAAGGTAACAAAAGAGATAGATAGAAACAGAGAAAAAGATCAGATAATGTATCACAATGCACGACTAGCAGCGATGGGTGAGATGATTGGAAATATCGCTCATCAATGGAGACAGCCATTAAATGCCTTGACAGTACTTATACAAGGTTTTGGTACAAAAAGTATGGCTGGTAAGTTAAATCAAGAGTTTATTGATAAACAAGTTGACGAGGGATTAAGACTTGCAAATCAGATGTCTACTACTATAGAGGATTTTAGAAACTTTTTTTCCCCTCATAATGAGAGAGAGTATTTCAATGTTAGAGATTCGATAAAAGATACATTAGAGCTTGTGGAGTTTTTCGCTAAAGATGAACATATAGATATACAAGTTCGATACAATGCTGAGCTTAGGGTTTATGGCTACTCAAATGAATTTGCACAGGTCATATTTAATCTTATAAATAATGCTAGAGACAACTTTAAACAAAGAGATATAAAAGACAACAGAAGAATCTTAATCAAACTAGAAAAGAAGAAAACTGCAAATAGAGAGATTGCTATTATATCATTTACTGATAATGGTGGGGGAGTTGATCCAAAGATAAAAGACAGAATTTTTGAACCTTATTTTACAACCAAGCATAAATCCACAGGAACAGGCATAGGACTATATATGTCAAAGCAGATTATAGAGAAGCAGATGCAAGGTTTAGTTACTATGAAAAATATTCAAAGTAAACTTGGTGGGGATAAATCTTATAAATGTGCACAGTTTATAATTGCTATACCTATAAGGTAATCAAAACTTTACACTAATCCAGTTTTTTTCTTAAGTTTAAACTCATTTAAGATCATAAATGGTCTAAAAAATTAAATTATTTTATCCAAAATAGTATTTGCCATATTCGTTTTTGGGTAGTTAAACCACTAAATATAGCTACTTAGTTAAAATAATTAAACAAAATGATAAAAAAATTCTCTTTTTTATGCTATTTTTATTAAATAATAATAAAACTTTAGGTATAGTTTTAAAAATCAAAAATAAAACTGTAGAAAATGGGAGTTGATTATGGATTTAAATAGTTTAAAAAACTTAGAGTTACTCTATGTAGAGGACGATACAGATGTTATGAATCAAACAAAGTTAATTTTAGATGACTTTGTTGCGACAGTTCATACTGCTAGTAACGGTGAAGAAGGTTTAGAGATTATGTTGAGAGAGAAAATCGACATTATCGTTGCAGATATCAATATGCCAAAGATGAATGGTATAGATATGATCAAAACACTTAAAGGTGAACATGAATTAGATATTCCTTGCATTATTACAACCGCACATACTGATACAGAGTATCTTATTGATGCGATCAACCTAAAAGTAGATGGTTATATAATCAAGCCTATAAATATAAAAGATTTGATTAATTCTATATATACTGTTATGCTTCCTATCATACAGAAAAAAGAGATTGAGGGTTGTGCTCATGTTATTGATTCACTTGCTACACTTGTTGGTGGTAAGAAGATTGAAATTTTGAAGTTTGTTATTGATAACTTGGATGAAGAGTATATTTTCTACGGATCATATCAAGACATCATGGAAGCACTAGATGTAAGTAAACCAACAGTTGTAAATATGTTCAAACAGCTTATAAGCGTTGGAATCTTAGAGAAAATTAAAAATAAAGTATATAAGTTCAAAAGAAAAGATCTTATCAGTTAACTCAGTTTTATATGATATAATATCTCCAAAAAAAAGGGGTATTATACATATGAACAAAATTCTACTTGCACTACTATTTGTAGCTTCTTCGCTACTAGCAAAAAATCCACATGTTATCTTAGAGACAAATCAGGGAAGTATCGAACTTGAGCTATTTCCGGATATTGCACCAAAAGCTGTTGAGAACTTTATCAAACTATCTGAAAAAGGTTATTATGATGGTGTAATCTTTCACCGTGTTATCAAAAGATTTATGATTCAAGGTGGAGATCCTACTGGAACTGGACGAGGTGGAGAATCAATATATGGAAAAATATTTGACAATGAATACGGTAAAAATGTTGTATTTGACAAGCCAGGAATCTTAGCTATGGCAAATGCTGGTCCAAATACAAATGCAAGTCAGTTTTTTATCACAACTGTACCAACACCACATTTAAATGGTGGTTACACAATTTTTGGGAAAGTTGTTAAAGGTTACGAAACTGTTCAAAAAATTGAAAATACTAAAGTTGGACGAGGCGATCGACCAGTTGAAAAACAAATTATTAAAAAAGCAAAGGTTGTAAAGTGAAAAAAATAGAAGCGATTATCAAACCATTTAAATTAGAAGATGTAAAAGATGCATTAGCAGATATAGAGATATCTGGTATGACTGTTACTGAGGTAAAAGGATATGGACGACAACAAGGACATACAGAGCTTTACCGTGGTGCAGAGTATGTAGTTGATTTTTTACCTAAAGTAAAACTTGAACTTGTAGTAAAAGATGATGATGTTGATGGTGCTATAGATGCTGTTGTAAAAGCTGCAAAAACTGGAAAGATTGGTGATGGAAAGATTTTTGTAAGTCCAGTTGAGAGAATCATCAGAATTCGTACTGGTGAAGAAGATGAAGACGCGGTGTAGGGAAAAATTATGGAAAATACAGCATATGTAATAGATACTTTTTTCACTCTGTTTGCGATGACTCTTATCATATTTATGGTTCCTGGTTTTGCTATGTTGGAAGCTGGGTTAGTTAGAACTAAAAATGTAACAAGTGTTTTAACTACAAATGTAATGATTTATGCAGTTGCATCAATGGCTTTCTTGCTTCTTGGTTATAGAATTGCTTTTGGTGATTTTGGAAGTGAAGATATGAGTGGCTGGGCAGTTTTTCTATTTCAAATGGCATTTGTTGGAAAAGTTGTAAATATAATGAGTGGAGGTGTTAGTGAAAGAGTTAAAATTGTGCCTTTGACAATATTTACAGTTATTATGGGTGGAATTATATACCCAATGATTGTAAATATGACTTGGGGTGCAAACACTCTATTTGGACTTGATATGTATGATCTTGCAGGTTCAACTGTTATACACTCTACTGGCGGCTGGGCATTATTGGCTGCTATACTTATAATAGGACCTAGACGAAAAAGATATGTAAAAGGTAAGATTAGAGTAATTCCTGCATCAAATATACCATTGGTAACATTTGGTGCACTATTTTTGTGGATTGGTTGGTTTGGTTTTAATGGTGGATCAGTCGGAAGTATTAGCTCAAAAGAAAATGCTGATCTTGTAGCATTAACAATTATGAATACAAACACAGCAGGGTTAGCAGGAGCTATAACTGCAGCACTATTAATGTGGGTCAAATATAAAAAACTAGATATCACAATGATACTAAATGGTGCTTTAGGTGGTCTAGTAGCAGTTACAGCTGGTCCTGATCTGTACTCTATCTATGTACCTATTTTGATTGGTGCAGTTGGAGCAACACTTGTTGTTTATGCGGTTCCACTTTTTGATAAATTAAAACTTGATGATCCAGTTGGTGCATTATCTGTTCACCTTGTAAATGGTATTTGGGGAACACTTGCTGTTGGTATATTTGCTAGTAATGGTGAAGATATCACTCTTTGGGGGCAGATTAAAGGTATAGTTATTGTAGGAATTTTTGCTTTTTCTGTATCTTATGCAATTTTGTATCTTATAAACAAATATATGCCACTTCGTCCAACTGATGATGATGAACTTGAAGGGCTTGACTTTAGTGAGTGTGGAGTTGAGAGTTACCCTGAATTTGTAAGAAACTAGGAATAAATCAAATTATTTGATTATTTTGCCACACTTTTGACATAACTTGCCGATATACTCAAAACAGAGTATAGGAAAGCAAGTTATGATGAAATATAAACTACTAATTTTAGGATTGTTACTATCGGCTTCACAAGCCGCAAGTTATGATGCAAACAATACAAATATAAATTTACTGAAATTTAAACCAAAAGCTATAGCCCTTATAGATAAAAATAGAAAACTTGTATATACAAAAACATCAAAGTTGATAAGGTTTGATGCAAAAGATAGTTATGATCCTGACGGCAATGATCAAAAACTAAAATATGAGTGGAGTAATAGTGATCAAAATACAATAAGTCAAAGCAGATCATTTATACACAAATATGATAAAAAAGGTATATACGAAGCAATACTCAAAGTTACAGATGAGCAAAAACTAAGCTCAACAGATAAAGTTTGTATTTTGGTAGATATAAAAAAACATGAAATACCTCTCATCGCAAAAGCAGGAATGGAAAAAATTGACAATAGTAAAGTAAAGCTAAATGGTCGTGCAATTTGTAGAGATGATCTGATGAATTTTGAATGGAGAGAAGGGGAAACTATACTCTCAAATCAAGCAAATTTTGAGCATCATTTTAAAATAGGAAGACACATGTTAGAGTTGAAAATAAAAGATAGACTTGGAAATGAAGCAACAGATAAAGTGATAGTAAATGTAATATAACTCAGCATCATTGTAATGCTGAGTTAAAAGCTATGCTTTTCGAATAATCCGTAATAAGAAAATTAAAATTACGGCACCTACAACTGCTGTAATAATAGTGCCTATAAGACCACCACCAGCACTTGCTCCAAAATAATTAAACAAAAATGCACCTAGAAAAGAACCTATGATGCCAATTATTATATTTGATACTAAACCACCTGTGCTACCCATAAGCATACCAGCTAACCAACCAGCTACAGCACCAATTGCCAAGAAAATAAGTAAATTCATTGGATCCATAAATAACTCCTTTTTGATTTATATATAGAATGTAATTTTATCAGAACAAAAAGTAAAATATATTAAGCTTATAACTATATTTATTTAATTATCTACAATTAATATAAAAATAAATAGAATTAGGAAAAAATTTATAAGGATTTTATGATGCGAACAAATGCACCACATTTAGTAACTTGGGTTATAGGAGTAGTTTTAGGTTTTCTTGGAATTCTTGCACAACTTATTGATGGATTTCCAGCTCTTCCTATATCGTCATTTGGTTTAGTGATGATTGGATTTCTTGTTTTAGCAGCTGGAAGTATTTTTAAAGGATTGTGATACTTTACAAGAGGGGAAATCTCCCTCTCCTGTAAAAAGTTAAGCCATAAAGCCAACTGTTTTTTTATCGAACTTATTTAAACTTGGAAAAACTTTTGCAAGATTAATCTTCCCATCTCCAAGCCACTCAACTAATGTAGCCATATACTGATCAACCGATGTTGTAGGTACTACTGCACTATTTGCTAGAGCATCGCTAGAGTCTTTTTTGATATCTGGCATTTTGCCATAAAATCCAGACTTCACAGCTCCACCAAATGCAAAAGAGTGTCCACCCCAACCATGATCCGCACCATTGCCATTTGATGTGATTGTTCGACCAAAATCAGATGTTGTAAATGTAGTTACTTTATCACTAAGTCCCAACTGATCAAGTGCTGATGCAAATGCACCAAGCGATCTATCAAGATGTTCAATTTTTTGTTTGGAATCTAATTCATTGTGAGTATCCCAACCATCATATCTTACAAAATAAATCTGACGACTTGGAAAATTTGCTTCTTTCCTAGCCTCAATCAATTTAGCAACCATCTCTAACTGTTCACCAAGAGATTTACCAGCTACCTCAGAATCAGAGTCAAAATTTACATCAACATTTAGTCTTTTAAGTTTTTTCATAACACCAGTTGGATCATCAATAAGACCAAAAGTATCATCGTGAGCTACAAATGTACTATGTTTCCCACCACTTTGCATCATATTTTGACCACCAGCACTGATGTTTGTAAAGTCTTGCTTTAACTCATCTGCAACTCTGGAAGCCCAGCCAGATTCACTATTTCCAGCCATCATCCATAAATCTCTCTGTGCCACATGAGAAAAAAGTTGATAAGGCATATCATCTATAGGTTTACCAGCTTTCATTTGTGATATCTCAGATTTTGAGATAGGTTTGTTTAGTGTTCCAACATTTGCTATAACAGCAAGGTTTTCGTGGTTAAACATTCTCTGCATTCTTGGCATTTCAGGATGAAATCCATATTCACTCTTTGTAAGATGACGAACTTTATCTCTATCTATTGCCAACTCATTTCGTGCTGATTTATACTCATTGTATGCTTTTATATCATACTTTGGTACAACCATGTTAAACGAATCAGCACCACCTTCTAGTAGTACACAAACTATAGCTTTGTAATCTTCACCAGCCGTACTTTTGCTTGATGCAAATAGTGGTGATGCCATAGTCGCCGCAGTTGCTGCAGCTGTTGTCTTAAGAAATTTTCTACGATTTAATCGTTCCATAATATTCTCCCATTTTGTTAAAAATATGGAGGGATCATTGCATCAACAATATCTTGACACCTGAAGTTTGGAATATCCCACAAAACCAGTTTAACAACAACAGATCTTTAACCTAACAATTATATAGAAAAATAGTGAACAGTTTGTGGATTAGATTTCATATTGAAATATTTCTTTTTGAAAACAAAATTTTATGATAAAGTGGTCATAATACAAAATCAAATGAGGGTAAATATGTTCAAAATATCACAGCGACGATACTTAGGCAATAAAAATAGTATCTTAGACTTTATCGACAACATAATAAAGAGTGAAGTTGGAGATTTCGACTCACTTTGTGATATATTTTCAGGAACAGGAGTAGTAAGTAACCACTTCAACAATAAAAATAATAAAATTATATCAAATGACCTTCTATATCACAACTTTATATCACTAAATGCTTTTTTAAATCCAGATGAGTATGACAATGATAAACTACTAAAGTTGATAGATGAACTAAATGCTGTAAAAACTGATAAAGAGAACTACTTTTCAAAAAACTTCGGTGATAGATATTATTCTGTTGAAAATGCAAAAAAGATAGGTTTTATAAGAGAAAAGATAAGAGACCTTTTTATCAAAGATGAGATAAATTTGAAAGAGAAATTTATACTTTTGACATCTTTAAACTATGGAATTGACAGAATAGCAAATACCGTAGGACACTATGATGCCTTTATAAAAAAAGATATTATAACAGCACAATTTAAAATGAAAATGCTAGATATAGATAACGAAAAAAATAAAAATAATAAAATCTATAACAAAGATGCAAATCTTTTAATAAGAGATATAGAATGTGATGTTTTGTACCTTGACCCTCCATACAACTCACGACAATATAGTGATGCATACCATTTGCTAGAAAACCTATCTTTATGGCAAAAACCAGAGGTATTTGGAGTGGCTAAAAAGTTTGATCGAAGTAAGATAAAAAGTGAATATTGCAAAGCTTCTGCATCAACACTATTTGATGATCTGATTCAAAATGCAAAATGCAAATATATACTCCTCTCATATAATAATATGGCAAATAGTGGAAACGGAAGAAGCAATGCAAAGATAAGTGATGGGCAGATAATGAAAACCCTATCAAAAAGAGGAAAAGTCAAAGTTTTCGAACAATAGCATAGAGAGTTCAATACTGGCAAGAAAAAAAGAAATGACAACAAAGAGAGAGTCTTTTTTGTGAAAGTAGAAAATTGAAAAAAGTCTGGTCAATATCTACTACAATCAGAAATCCTGAAAGACTTAGAAACTTTTTACTGACTTTAAAAGAGATAGAGGGTAAAGAGTGGACTAAACAAACTCAGTTAGAATTTCAAATAAGACTTATAAAAAATAGATTTTATGGATTTGGAAATGCCCAGTTTTACAATGGTCTTTCACAATCTCAAATTGATTTAATAGATAATATTCAAAATGAGATATCACTAGATGATGCTAGAAAGATATTAGAAGATAAGAACTATGTTGATGCAGATATGAGAGGTAGAAATTCTTATAAGCCATTGGAAAAAATGGGGTTAGCAACTATTGTTGAGGGTAAAATAAAAATTACACAGCTAGGGAAAACTCTACTTAAAGATGATTATGATCTTGGTGATATGTTTTTCAAAAGTTTTTTAAAGTGGCAGTATCCAAATCCGATAGATAGGGATTTTAAAGATAGTGAAGTATATAACTTAAGACCATTTATATTGACTTTGCACCTGATAAATGAGGTCAATAATATCTGTAAAACAAAAGATATAAAAGCAAAGGGTATTTCACGAGTAGAATTTGAAATATTTGGTCAAACTCTACTTCACTTTAAAAACCTAAAAACTCAAGCAAATAGTTTGATAAACTTTAGATTTTCTCTTGAAAAAATTAAGAAACATAAAGAGAAAAAAGATTTTATAGAGAATTATATCGATCATTTTTTATCAGATTTTACAAATATTGACTACAATAATTTAAGAGATTATGCAGATAATACAATAAGGTATTTCAGACTTACTAGGTTTATATATATTCGTGGTGGTGGGTATTATATAGATTTAGAACAAAGGAGAATGATAGAGATAAATAACCTTCTAAAAAGTTATGATGGTAGTGCTGAAAGTTTTACAAAAGAAGAGTATATCGCCTATTCACCTACCTTGCCTTGGGAAAGTGAAGAAGAACAAAAAAAGATTATCGCGGCTTTAGTTCAAGATATCTTGCTATTAGAAAGTAAAGCAGACTTAAAAGATAAAAATATAAATGAATTAAGAGAATATCGTAAAACTCTACAAAACCTAAAAATAAAAAAAGAACTTCAAAATATCTCAAAAGTAAATGAAACAATTGATGCACTTACAAACATCAGAAACTTAGATTTGAAACCTAGCATCGCACTTGAAAAACATATCACAATGGCTCTAAATATAATCAATGATGCAAAAGATATAAAAGCAAACTCACTTGTTGGAGATGATAATGAGTTTATTTTCACAGCTCCAGCCAATAAACCTGACATTGAGTGTTATTATGAGAGTTTTAGCTCTATTTGTGAAGTAACAATGTTAACTGGAAGAGATCAATGGCACAATGAGGGACAGCCAGTGATGCGACACTTTAGAGATTTTGAAAACAGCTCTTTACAAAAAAGTAACTACTGCCTATTTATAGCACCAAAGATGCACCGAGATACTATCAATACTTTTTGGTTCTCTGTAAAATATGAGTATGAAGGTAAA
>JAUTBQ010019900.1:0-19025 GCA_032361185.1 Lepetodrilus ovalis
TTGTTCTTTCAGAATATGTAATAACCCCGATAGTGACCATTTTTCCCTATGCAAGTATGATCTTGCCCCTTTAATAATAATAAGCACAAGCAGAAGAAGCAGAAGGAGAAGTAGATGCTGAAGAAGAAGTATTTGTATATCATAACAACATGTCAAGAGTGATTGTGCCAAAGACGAGTACCATTTGAACATCCAACTTAACATTTCCCCAAAGAACCTGAATGTTTTAACACTTCTGGATGTTTTTAACAAAAACCTCCATGTCATATTTATTTAGCCGACTATCTCTCAAAACCATGCAGAAATAGCTATGTCTATTGTAAGTATGGTGTGGCAAACTGCATAGACGATATTGTATCAACAATCTCCAATCCGGAAACATGGAATCACTGAATTATTCAATCTATTTCTCAGTTGATAAAACACTTTTGAGTGGGATACTGAGTCTACAGACCATTGACAACAGCAGATGCATTTCCACTGGGCCATGATGAGGTTAAATAATGCAACGTTGTCCATGCACATGTGCCATGCAACAGATCACTTGCTGTTTGTTTAAGTCTGTGTACTAGCTATCATCTTCTCATCTGTAAGTTGGAAAGCCTAGTAATCTATATGCGAGAGAATGCATCACTTCAGGATACAAAAAAAAACACACACACAAAAACCTCTTCATGGTGAATCTTGTTTGACAAGGTAAGAATACTAATCCATCACTTTTGGTCAAGAAAAAAACCCAGTTCCTCAGAATACATTCTCATGCCCAACTAGGACAATCTCAGGAAAACATATTTGTATAGAGCGAATATTTTCATATCTTACTGAGGGTTGGTGTTACAGAATGACATGTCATTAATCCTTGATTCTTTGGGAAAATTGATGACGACTGTAGCAGATTGTGGCAAGGTTGCACAAACAATACTGATCCTGGGATTTGAAACTGACATGATAGGAGTCTCTGGTTTCTGGTTTCCGAGTCCAATACTCGCTGGTTTCCTAGTCCAATACTCGCTGGTTTCCGAGTCCAGTACTCACTGGTTTCTGAGTCAAATACTCGTTGGTTTCCGAGTCCAATACTCGCTGGTTTCCAAGTCCACTACTCTAGTGACTTAATAAAAGAGTCCCTCTAGCTGAGACAGGCCTAATTTCTTGGAAATGACTCAAATCAGTGTTTCTGCAATTTGCATTTCTCGAGAAAAAAAGAAGTTTCAATTGTCAACTGAAAATTGCATCTCAGGAAAAAATCTCAGTCGTAAACTGAAGTTTAAAAACAGTTGAGTTCTGAGGCTTTCCAAGAAATTAAGTCCAGTAAGAGCATAATATCACACTCTGCTACAAATAAAAAAAACTATGTCATCTTGAAAATGAAGAATTGGTTGTCGTTTCGTCTTTCTTAGAAACACAAGCAACATTTTCTGAAATATTCCAGTAATTGAATGCTTTAAATTCTTTTTAAGGAAAATCTGTCTTCAACATATTTGGTTGGTTACAGCAGGATTTAATATAATCACTTCATTGCCATGGTGTTTCATCGGTCAAATGGATCAAGACTTGCAGAAATTTAAAATGTAAAAACAAGAACAGCATTCAAATACATTTTATAATATAAGGATGAATAGTTCCATTCATAACCTGCAGATTGGATTCTGCTAACAAGTATTCCTTCCATCGAGATGAAGTAGAAAATAATGAGAATGAAATTAAAAGCATGTTAAGATGTGTCCAATTTAAAAAAAAAAAAAAAAGCAATTCCAACAAGTGAAATAAGATCGATGTCGACATTAATTAGTGATGGAAGTGTAAAGTAGAAATCCCCAGGATGAGACGAGAATATACGGCATGTTTACTAATCAACTCTTGACATCACTGGAACTACATATGATTTATTTGTTGGCTCAACTTCCAGGTCCTCCTAGCCTTACGCGTAAACACCAAAAGATCCAATTGAGAATGACCCTTCCCTCTCACAGTGAGCGGACCCACAAGAGGAAGTGCTGTACATGGAACTTAAATTACCCCGCAATTATTGATTTCTGTTTTCGGATCTAACAACTCGTGAAATGTGCGCTCATCAACAACCATGCACCTTAAGTTGATATATTCACCAACACCATTGTCTGTGACCGCAGATACTATTTCTCATCCAGCTTAACACTTTTAATGGGCTCTCTCAATCACCAGCAAAATGAAGTCCGGCCAAGCATAAGCTATCGCATTTAGGCGACTACTGTTCTCAAAGCTGCGTCCATCTTGATGGTCTTTGACTTCACTCACCACAGTTCCTCCATTTGACAGTGGAAGACTTCGTGGAATATTCCACTTCATATAGAGTAAAAGAAATTGGGGGTATGTGTATTGATAAGACCGACAGACAGCTGATTTTATCGTCATAACGACAGCTTCATATCGGTTATGGTGTTCCTTCGGGACAGTCAATGGCGTAAAATATCCGGGCATCTTTTGCATTAGATATCCAGTGATCTTATTAACTATTCTATGCTTGACAAGTTGTGATAGTAATAAAACAGTTCTGATATTAAGATAATAATAACTTGTGTGATTTAAGCATATTTTATTGTGGTAAATATAAAAAGGATTGGTGTGAAAGTCAGGGCACTTCTGCATGTATTACCCTTAACGCCAATCTTGGCCAAAGACTGCACCGTTTCTAAGGTTGAAGTTTTGTCATTTTGTACATGAGGATAATGGCTTGTGAAAGCATAACTTTCATACATACAGTGCCCCCTCGATATAACACGGTCCGATGCACCACGGATTCGGATATAACGCGGGGGTCAGACGTGGATCCCATTTTTACTTTCATTATTTCCTTGTAATATCATATAAGGCGGGTACTATAACGTGGGGGATATGTCATGGACCCCAACTTCAGCGCTATATCGAGGGGACACTGTAACATAAAACTTCACAATAACAATATACCTCACGTAACGTCATATTTGACAAGTTTTCAATGTACATATGTCTAGTTTATGGAACTACATGTACATTGTACTTAGATTAAACTACAACATAAAAGCAAGTATTCCACTGACAGATTCTTCGAAATATGATTCTTCCAAATCTCATGCTTAAAATTTTGACATATTTGTGTAAATCGATACCAGTAAATTGCCAAAGTGCTGTCTGTACCTACCAGTACTGAGTTAACACAGTGTTTCCAATACTGCAAATACATCCCTTGACATACTCAGAACATCATATAATTCACACATTCACAACTAAAGTTCAAATCAAACTGCAGAAATACTTTTAAGAGTTGCGACAACTTGCGTCATCCTGCCAACTAAAAAGTCAATCTTACCGAGAACCGACAAGGTATCACGTTTAAGTATGGAACCTATGTCCCACGTGCTGAAATATCCATAAGTGTCTGTTGCTTATCATCGGCTGCATAAATACACCATATATTTATGGACACCCAGAAATAATGACCATCAATGTCGTGGAACCAGAAAAAGCAAATCCACTTTTTATGAGGAGACTAATACAGAACAAAAGCAAGCAAAGACATTTAGTATTGATTTGCTGGTGTGTGTTTAGCAGTGGCCAAGGAGTTATTTGCCGAAATGAGCTGAAATCAGCTGTAAGCTATCTATAAATGCTGTACAACGGTGTGGAGGAAAACGGCATATCTACGCGGTGTCTGGTGTTATGAACGGATCGAGCGTCATTAGTCGATGTTACGTCAATGTTATGTCATCTCAGCAGCTCTTTCTGGTCTGTAAGTGCAGAACCTTGTCATTTGCAACTCATCCATTAACCAAACATTAATAAGATTTCCTAGAAAATCCCAAAGATCTCGGGTGAGCCACGTGTGCAGGATTGGAACAATTGTTCCACGAACTTTCCCGATCCCTCTGCCAAAGACCAATACGAGGTAAAAGAATGTAATGTTGTCAAACATTTGAAATTATATGGGCTTTCCTTAAAGCCCCTGCAGCAATGCCAACCATAAGCTTCTTCAAATACTCCGTTTTTCCTGCACTATGCCATGACGGTTTCATTCATTGCCAGAGAGCAAACTATTGATATCTTCAGTATTGTGGAGTACGAATGAGACATCAATAATTCCGAAGATGTGCAGACTGCAAACATCAACTTTGATCATAGCTGGCAGCAGGGTTTGAAAGAAGCACATAGCTTTCTTCTTAAATGCATAATCTTACTGTCATCTATTACAATGGAGACAATATCATTACAGTTTGCTCGGGACTTAACTAAGTCTCCTTCACCAATGAAATTACATTAGAATTTAAAGTTAAATATTTTATTCTAACTTCTTTTTCTAAATGTAATAACAAATTGGTTAGACCGAGATGCATTAAAGGATCTGTGATACTACAGAAATCACGTTAGGCAGACTCTGCATAAAAAAAATTAAGTACACTGTAGAAACTTTGTAGCCTTGGAAATTACAGAAGTGGTTACTGAAATACCACGGTAAATAAGGGAAAAACATTAAATCTTTTACATTGAATCAATTTGGTATTTAGAAAATGGTAGTTAACATTTACAGGAATGCGGTAAACATGCATTATCCAATTGGTACAGCATGCTAATACTGCTATACTGTTTTCATTTAGTTTAAGTTTAAAGGCAGCTTTAACTTAATGTTCCTCTATAATGACAAGATGAAAGAATCCACCCAAACAAGATCATCTTGATTGTAGTACTCTGTGTATACTATTGAACTTCTTTAGTACATTAAATATGTACGTACATGTTGAATTTCTATTTAGTGCATACATCCAATTTATAAAACCTTTTCTGCAAGAGGTAAATTAAAACAATGCTGAGACTGCTATTAAAAGTGTCTTAAAAATTAACTGAAAGTATGTACAGTATTATACTGTTAAATTATTATTATTATTATTATTGTTATTGTTGTTATTGTTGTTGATGATGATGATGATGATGATGATGATGATGATGATGATGATGATGATAATAATAATAATAATAATAATAATAATAATAATGATAAATGCATTTGTAGAGTGTGTCATCCACCATAATTATTAGCGTTTTGAACAGTTTTGAACTCAATGTACTATAATGTGCATACAATTATGTCTCTACTAAAATATATTTACTATTTAAATAATATATTTAACACTTTAACCTGCTTGGGACATCCACAGATGTTCAATAGAGTAGATCACTTGTGACTAATTCAGGGAAAGTGTTGGTCTGACAGCAAACATCCATGATCCATACATATAAAAAATAATTCTGACAATGTGACATTTTTTCAATAAATCATTATTTTGCTCTGATTGAATATTAAGCCTATTTATCTGTAAATTCAAAGAGGACTAAACTATCTCTTGATAAATAAATAGAAGTGTTTTTCTTTTGAGTTTGCTTTGAATCCAGTCAACATGGACATGTCATTAACAGGTTTTCGATTAAGTGAGTTTCATTGTATGAGTCTCCTCAGCAGCTGCTTCTGGGAGTGATGGTAAAATACCCACTGCTTCTCTTTCAGATTTAATCAGCAAATTAATTGAATTCATCATCCATTGTACATGTATATCCAAGACAGAATTGCTGAATTTCTGCCAAATATGGCAGACAAACGAAAACCGACATTGCAAGTGTCGCAGAGGACAATGTTCATCCTGGGATTCGAACCTGATGTGCTGGATTGCGAGTCTAACACTCTACCGACTGAGCCAAAGGGGTAAAACCCTGCTGTCGAGACCAGTAGCAGTATCTTACTTCACCCCCGACTACACAAGCATAATGAAGTAAAGTCTGTACACTTGGCATGCTGAAATAAAATATATTTTGAAATATCGGAAATGTGTAACTAACCCACAGTATACTCTTCCACTCTGAGTATACCACGGGTCATTCTATATTTGTGGGAGGTGTGTCCGTGTACACCAATTTTCATTGGTTGCTTTTGACCATGGTCGGAAAAACAGGGTTTTCCACTGTGTGATGCTACCATTGTTCTGAAGACGGACACCAGTCAACATGTCAAATAGAAATGCCTGCCACAGATAAAGTAGTGGTCCACGGTGTACTATATAGCAGAATGGCATTGTACACTATGGGTTACACACAATGTTTTGATATTAAACATGGAATATTAAATATGGAATTTGGTACTCACTGTCTGCTGATAAGTATCCAATGGAAACAATTGTAAACAGGACATATGTCCATGCCACCAGCTTGCTTTCAAATCTGTGCATTTTCTGAAAGAAAGAAAAGAATATTTAATTTAAAGTTGGAATCATCATAGACATATACATATGCAGAAGAACGAGCTGTCATTGTAATCAACCCTCATCTAGTATTCAAAGGAAATGGACAAAAAATAAATAAATATTTGCTCGTAAATGTTGAAGAGAAGAATCTGTTTTAATAATGTAAATTAGTATCAGAAGAGTTTTACTTTTTTGTTAAAGTGTTGTTCACTCTGTAACAAAAATGGCAAAACTACAACAGGAAATAATGCATATTTTATTGAAATTCAACACATTTTCTGTCAGCATGTACTCATGAATACTTAAATATTTGAAAGATTAGATCTCTTGTCAAAATAATTCAACACAAAAAGAAAGAACAGGATGCTTCAAGCAATTGTTTGGATGGCTAACAATTTGCAAGAAACAAAAACCAAGATCTTCTCTATTCAATTGAGCAAGTTGAGAACATTCAACCAGCATTCAAGAAATATTTCAGTCTTTAGTTAAAAGCTACTAATGAGGTAGATAATATAATGAGGTGCAAAAGGTATGTTTCTTGATTTTAAGCATCTGTTAATATATCTTTGGATTAACATTTCGACTCCCTAGGTGATGCAACCATTTCTGATTATTATTTTTCTTTCAAGTAGTGACTTTGTAGCCAGAGAACACATGCTTTTAATCGTCATCTTGGTTAAACTAAATGTTCATTTTAAAATTCCATGAGTTGGCAGCAAAAGTGTTGGTGGAGAAAGAACTGTTAGTAGAAAGCATGGCTAATGCATGAATGCCTGATTTGGTGTGAACAATGGCAAAGACAAGCGAAATGTTGTTGTTTTTCCCATTCACTGATAAGCATGGCAATTGTGGTTGCCACTACCACAAAGAAGGTTAATTAAATATATTTGTTCTACAAAGTAAGACGATATGTAGTTCATTTACAAGGAAACAAACAGTGTTATATGAAGATGACCTACACATATTAATGCAATGTTGAAGACTAAGTATATTTTCAACATACAAACATGTATAAAATGAAACATATGGTTTATGTTGGAAATGTTTTTTTCTGACAATGCTTAAAATGACAGTAGAAACATTCAGCTTGTACATTTCCAAAATTCCACATACAAGCTCAGCAACTAATGGAATTCGGTCATGTTCTATGCTAATGCGTTCTCAAAGAAACAACTGTTGAGAGTTCATGCTCTTTTGACCAAACAATGTAACCTACGTGTGGAGCAAAACACTTACAGATACCATGTTGGATATTTTGGGTAATGAAGATCTTCAAGCATTGTAAGGAATGACCTTTATTCCAGTAGCTTTCGTGCAATAGACTCAGTCCCATGACTTAAAATATTTCCATGATCTTAATATTATGGGGAATATATTGATGCTATATATCAATGCTATCAAAATATAAAATTCCCATAAAACATGGACAGTGTGTAAACATATACTCAACAAAATTAATTAAGGGCAAGTAGCCTTACAGGCTCCAGGTACTCTTCAAGAACTTGCACCAGGGTCTGTATTCTCGAAACTTCGTAAGTTCTAAGAAGTTCGTAAGTACTAAGAATTTGCCAAACTGGTTTTCTTCTTATGTTAATTTGTGAAGAAATATTTTCTCACTAAGAAGTTCGCAAGTTAAGAAGTTTTGAGAATACGTCCCCTGGTGTGGGTTCAATCTGACCATGGCTGAGTAAGCCACTGAGCTATACTGGTTCCCTTACCAATGTACGGTTTATACCACTCCTGCAGCAGTGACTAGTTTAGTAAGCCGCTTACAAGCCTTGGCCAGATTGAACGCACCCCAGCTGATGTAATCAATTGTAACTCTGCATCTTTGTTTGCAGTGCTCGTTTCCAAGTGGAAGTGCCATCATACAGCCCCGAGACCTGGCCAGTGTTCCTGTTCTGAGACGGAAGTCCTCCAGAAGTGTCAAGTCCACCGCGTCCACACCGTATGTTCTGTCGCCGAGCCTGAGCAGTGTCTTCAGTGGTACTGACAATCCTCCCGTCAGTAGTAATACCGGCGCTCGAGTCGGCGGCCCATCTGAGGAGCTAGATCTTGAAGGCTTGTTGAACTCTGGAGCCTTTGACGAGCCTGAATCAAAGGCGGCAGTGACCACTGGAAATTTTAACTTTGGGAATGATTTTAAAACTCCCCTGCCGCTCAAGAGTCAGAATTTTCTGAGCAATACAACGAATGGACTAGCTTCAAATTGTAGTGATTTTACCAAGAAATACGTGACTAAGTCCCCTAAGTGTGTGTCGCGAAATCCTCTTGATGAGTTATTGGACATTGATGAAAATACAAACATATTCCCCTTTGAAAGTGAACTATCCAATGAGATTGTTGCAAGTAGTTGCATTAATGGATTTGATTTTCACAATTTAGTAAATGGTTTCAACAACTTTGATCAGGAGAACATTTTTAAGTTTGAGAAGAGTTTGAATATCTTTGACATTGATAAGCTTGGTATTAATGCTAATACTGTGTGTGTTAATGACTCAGAAAGTGCACTAGATGACGAAGTGAGAAGTATATTTGAGTCGAGTAAGGGTTTATCAAGGAAACATTTATTTTACGATTCATCATCCAAAGACAAGATGATGTCGCCCATACGAGGTGAAGAGAATTGTGATCTGACCGATGCCAATAACTCGCATGAAAATAACATGGATGTCGAGAGTGAAGTCGTAAGTCAAGACATGTTGTGTGGTGCGGCGAGTGAGAGCATTACTTCAAGCCTCAGTAACGACAAGGAAGAGACCATCTCTGAACAAACAGTAACTAATAATGGCTCTGGTACTGTGGTGAACAACAGTACTGTGGTCCAAGCACCAATAACATCTTCAATGGCTGATGTAGAAGCTATGGACTATCAGGAAGCGGACAGTTTCGGGGAACAGCAGCAAGTTGTTTCTGATTATGTCGAGGATACTGTGGAGCATGTTTCCAATGATGACCAAAATTCTGTAGTAGTGCCTTCAGAATATGAAGTGAAGGAAACTGAGGCATCTTCAGTTCCTGATCACGAAGAGGTGGACATTTATCCCAGCAATGACCAGACTGTACCTGTGTTACCAGCAGGCACTGAAGCTCCCGTCTTCAGTACAGAGTCGGTGCAACAGGTTGACGACGATGAAACCTATCCATCCCAACTACTTCCATCAGAAGAGATGGTACCCACCGACCAGATTTCTAGTGAAGACGTAACAGTACCTGCATCGTCAGCAAGTACAGAGGTTCCAGTCTATTATACACAGTCGGCGCAGGGTGACAGCAGTGAAATCTCACAACAAGTTATGCTAGAAGAGATGTCAGGTCCTGAGCAGGTCTATAGTGAAGATACAGCAGTCGACCAAGTGGCAACTGGAGAAGTGCTGCAGACCGTAGCAGACCCTGTGTACACGGGTGAGTCTGTGTCAGAAGTAGATGGTAACAGTCACCACACAGAGGAAGCTGCAAACCTACATGAGTTGGTGGCGGAACATGAAACTGCGCAGCAAGTGAACCCTGTGGAGATGGGAACAACCGACGAGCATCAACTTGAAACGGCTGGCGATGAACTTATTACCAGTCAAGTGGTAGACAATCTTGAACCTCTGAGCAGTACCCAGGAAATAGATGATTCAGGAAGTTTGCAGCAGCAACAGGTCTTCTCTGCATCTCCGGACGAAAATGAAGAGGTTGCAAGGTCTCTTGAAGTTCAGCAGCATATGATTGACCAGACGACCGCTGAAATACCAACAGATGCTTTTGTTCCTGAAGTGGACACTTCTACAGCTGTTGAACATGAAGTGGTAACTGGCCCAGATCTAGCTGATAGTGAAGCTGTAGGGTCTACCATTGCCCAAATGCAAGAACAATTTGACCCAACAAGTCAGATCCCTACAAGTGGCGAAGAAATATCCTCCCAAAGTGCTGTCCCAGTTGATCAGGTCACTGAACAGGTCGTGTCTCGTGTTGAGCCTGACAACATGGTAATGGAGTACCAATCAGAAAATGCTGCAATTGAAGAAGCACAACCTGCAGAGAGAATCGAAGGAGGATTTCCCGAGGCAACAGGAATTCAACAGAGTGCTGTGTTTGAGGGTGAAGCTGTTACAATGGAACAGGATGTTGCATCAGCTGTGCCAGAAGAAGCCGTAGAAAGTGTAGAATCGGCCGTAGAAAGTGTGGTCGTAGATGATGGTTCTACTGTGGCCCAGGGACAGCAGTATGTGGCAGTCACTACCGAAGGAACTCCAGTTTATACAGATGCTGACGGAGTCCCTATACAGGCTGCAACCTTCGTCAGCCCCAGTGGTTCTGATTCAGCAGGTGACCCCCAGCCGCCGACGTACACCAGTACACCCATGGCAGAGGAGGTTCTGACATACCCCACTACACAAGCAACCAGCCAGATGCAGGGTGTGCAAACTTACCAGTATACAACGGTAGATCACATTACCAACAATGCACAGCCTTTCCAGACCATTGACAATGTCCCTATCTTGGAACAAGAAGACCCCAACGTCTCGTACAACGTTGGCGACACTCACTTCATGACCACCGTTGGAGAAGAAGTTTTTGTGGAGGAGACTATCAATGAACAGATCGTTGAAGAGACTGGTGCCCCACAGGAGGTCCTGATGGATGTGAATGGACTGCAGTATATGGAGACGCAGGTCGCCACAGGAGAACAGATGGGAGGCACACAGGAGTCCATGGAGAACCAAATGGCTGCTATTGCTCTTCAGCAGTCCTCCACAAGTCTGCAGACCGCAGTAGCCAGCATAACGGACCAGCCAGCTGCTCCACTGATGTCTCCAGTCACCATGGAGGCATCCTACATGGATATCCCTCAGGGCATGTCTAGTCAAGCTGCAACAGAGACCCAGAGCACTCAAATGATCCAGTATGTTAACAGTGCAGGTGAATTGATCCCTCCGGACCAGTTATCCCAGATAGCAGCGTCGGGCGATGGCACGCTCTACACCCAGTATGTCCAAAGTGAAACCCTCTTGCAACCAAATGTATCCGTAGCCAATGAAGGTGACCATGCCATTCAAACCTCATTTACCGAGAATCCAAACACATCGGCTCCTGTGGTTGTTAGTGATTCTTCTCTTACTAGTCCAGATGTTGTCTCGCCGACCTCGCTGAATGTCTCGTCGACCCAAGATAGTATCCCATTTTCCATTGTGAAATCCCTAGCCGGAGATTCCGAACCAATTCATCTGTTGGACAAACAGTGCTTGAACTTGTTCGTTCAGTGGCAGAACAAAGACGCCATGTGCTGGCTGGACGTTGTCCTCATAGTCCTCACTAACAGTGCGTATGTCCAGAAACTGTTTACGGACGATGAGACCTCGGAAGCTTTGAAAGACAGCATACTTGCGACACTCCTGAAAGCTTACTATCAAGCGCAGCATTTGATGCAGAAGCTAACGACAAAGACCCACGAAGATTACATTGAAGCCAAACTTACAGCAACTAAAACCGATGCGGCTGGTGGTGTACCCACTGCGGGCGACGGAGCAGCTGTTCCTCAGGGTGAAGCAGCACCTGGTGGTGACCCTGCCACCACTGCCGCAAACCCTGAAACCACCACACCAGCCACAGAGCCCACCAAGCCTGGAACCACCACGGTCGTGAACAGGATTTCCATAAAGACCATGTCGGACTACTTCAAAGCCATGGAGATCTTGAACCACATTAGAGAGCAGATCTGGAATGCCCTACAGCCCAGACTGCAGTGCGAGCGAGGGAAGAACGACAGCCCCCTGTTTGCCCTGCCACTGCTGGTCCGGGAGCCTGCCATCCTGAAGGACAAGTTCAAGATCAGGTTCACGTACTCGTTCACCTGCGACGACTGCGCGTACCACCAGGAGGACGACCACTCCAAGATCCTGCCGTCCTTCCCACAGGTGCCGGCTGACTTCAACATGAAGGAGCCCTGCTTTGTCCGCAACTGCTTCCAGTGTAAGAATCCGGGCAAGAGGATGAGGATGACATTCCTAAGGTAAAGAGTTATGATTGTAACCTTTCTTCTGCTAGTAGTAACTTGATATTTGGATGCAATAATATAATTCAATGTTTAATCGTCACAAATATGAAGCCTGAATTTGTATACTAGATGAGAAAAGATTAATGGTTCCAAGATCAAATTAAGTGAATTAATATAATGGAACATTAATTATCTTGTCTTTGATGGATCAACTTTAATGTCACTGTGCATTAATATAATTAAGCAAAAAGAAATACAACCACATTCAGATTGACGATCGCTGATTAATAACACTCCATTCAAACTATCGTGGTATAGCAGTGGGATTTTGTCTACCATACATCAGTGGAAAAGTTTTTTTGAATTATGTCAAGTGAATGTACTTGGCAGTTGCAGCTAAGAACTAATCCAAAACAACCGTAAATATCTTATATTATGCCTTTAATACAGAAATTGTAAATAATATATAATATCTTCCCTTTTCAGCATCCCAGAAACACTACTTCTGCACTTCAAGGAAGGCCTGCCTCGCAGCAACTTCAACGAAATGGCCTTCACCTTTGGCGCCGATTTGTACACGGTCACTGCCGTTATCCAGTACAAGAACAACCCAGACCACTTCGTTGCTTGGATCAGAAATGGAGCAGGTGCGTACCTTGACATACCTGTTAGTGATCATAAAGTATAAATTGGTATTTCAGTGAGGGCTTGTTGAAATTGATAAAATAATGAATTAATTTCATAAACTACAGAGTACAAAAGCTAATTAATTATTCATTGTGACTGACGGTTCCCATTTCTGTTGCAGGTAAATACTGGATGGAGTGCGATGACTTGAAGTCCACACTGTGCCAGTTCACCAATGAGGAGCCGACCATTCCTCCCAATGAGGTTCACATCATCATGTGGGAGAAGAATGTTCCCAGTGACGCCGGCCGAGACTTGGTGGAGACTCCTGTGGCCAACATCCTGCAGTCCTGTCTGCGTGTCCTGCAGCCCGATGTCCTGCCCGGGGCCACCGTCCTGCTGCCTGGAGGAAAGGAGGGCCTTACCCAGGGCATTAGGTTGAAGACCTCCGAGGGAACTGCCATCAGCACTGTTAAATATCTCCTGTCCCAGACCGGCGCTAACAAACTGCCCGGGATCATAACCCTGCCTGCTGGGTCCACATCTGGGGGAATGCAGAACATCAAGATCATGTCCTTGCCTGCCAGCTCTGCGTCGGGTCTTCTTGCCAATGTTTCTGGGATGCGAGGACTGACAGCTTTATCGTCTGTGGCCGGACAAGTCAAGACCATGCAGGGTGCTCGCCTCACGCCGAAGCCTATGATCCTACAGACTAGAGCCAAGCCAACTATAGTTACCAGCATGTCGGAGGGTGTTTCTTCTCCTGTTGTAGTGCAGATGAGTTCTGGAAGGCAGGTCACATCACCTGGACAAACTATTATGAAACTCGTGAAATCTGGAGATAAGTTTATGTATCTACCAGCAGACACTGCCGTCACTAATACTCAGTCATCTGTGCAGACGGTCCAGATAGACAAGTCAATGACTCCCCAACAGTTAGTCATTGGTAACCAGAGTATCTCCCTAGCACAGACTCAGTCCTCTGTAGGCTCTCCCATTGTTGTATCAGGTCTGGGCTCGTCACCAAATCTTAAATACATTCAGCTGGACCATTCCAAATCTGTAGCAGTGGGTACAAGCAATACATGGAGCAAGGCTGTTAGTTCACCTATTCATACAATGACGATATCGTCTCCTCAGGCAGCCACCAGCTTGCTGTCCCGACCCAAGACTGCCGTCTCAAAGACATACGTTGTTGGTGCAGATGGCATTCTTCAGGAAGTTGTCAAAGAAATTCCCAGTGCTCCATCTCCAATTGTCCAGAAACCGAGTAGAGTGACCATAATGCAGGCCCCGAAACCGCTAGTGTCGAGACCTGGCACCTCGGGCGTTGGTCCTAGAATAATTGTGAGGAAGAAGACCGAGAACGGAGAGTATGTGGAGGAAGTGTTGAAGGACTTGAATGAGCAACAAAGTAATGAAATCATCAGGGCAATTCAATCTCTCAAGAATGGCGACTCCCAGGCAGGTAGTAATCTACTTCAGCAGTTGATCAAGACCAAGGCATCAAATGTAGCTCAAACATTGGGGACCACTACAAGCACTAGCGTGTCCACATCGGTGACGGCCATCGACCCAAATAGGCCTCCAGGCAAGCAGATAACCCTCTGTGTGAAGACGCCAGGCACTGGAACAGGTGTCAAAACAGCTATTTTAGGCACACCAGGTACAACACGGTACGTGAAGATTGGAGATAGTCTTATTCACACAACTGTGCCTGCAGGGGTAACGATGAGAGGCAGAGGGCGTGGCCGAGGAGCAAGGGGAAGGGGACGGGGGCGTGGCAATAGGATCCAGTCGCCTGTTCCAAATATTGCACCAGCAGTTCATACAACCATTCACGATCCAATCGACCTGACAGCTTTACAATCGAGCCCTGAAGCTGTTAGGTTCAGTAAGCCAGACACGACCCAGATTGTGATGAGCCCATCTGGACAATTAACTCAGACGCTACTGCAGACTACAACTACTCAGGACAGCTTGTCTACCTCAAACATGTCCCAAGCAATGGCGATCCTCACAGGTGCTGCCAATGTTCCTTTCGCCAGCCAGACAGTTGCAGCTAGCACACCTCAAGGGAAGACCATCACGATAACTCCGACCAGTCACTCAACATCGGGAGGTCTGTTGAAAAGCACTCTAACATCTAGTCAAGCGGCTGGACTGAATCCTACAAAGGTGATAATCCATGATGCATCCACGTCTACTCAGTCGCAGGAACTATTAAGCCCTGTTAAAATCGTTACATCTACATCGTTGCTTACCAGCAAGTCGCCAACCAGTATCATCATGAAGAGCGCCCAAACTGCCACTGGTCCAAATACCATTCACTCACCGATAGTTTTGCGAACAACTACAGGCCAAAATACCTCAAACCAAAATATTGTGTCCATACAGTCGCCATCTTCATCAACAAGGTCTGTTCAAGTAGGTACATCTGAACTCGCTGCTGACGGAAGCAAGTCACCGAGCAAGAGTCAGCGGTACGGACCTGTAATATCGGTGTCTGGAGCGCAAGGCAATGCTGCATTGTTGGCCAAGGCCATCCAAGAGCTAATGAACAAAGGCGTGCCTCTCTCAAAGCTACAGAACACAACGTTCCTGTCACAGTTGCTGGCTACCATTAAACCAAAGACTGGTCCTGCTGCCACTCCAGGTACCACTGCCAAGAGTCTGATCCAGCTGACTCACCCGAAGAAAACTGCAACTGTGGGCAGTGATACTTCAATGATGTCAGATTCAGATGTGGCATCACCAGACTCCTTCCAGGCATGCATAGAACCCACTGTATTATCAGAGACTATTGTTCCCCCACAGCAACTTGTTTCTATTGATGATCCTGGCAGTTTTTCAGTAGAGGAAACTGAAGTTGCCACGAGTGAGATCCTTGCTGCCCCAGAATCCCCAGAGAAAGCTGCACCACTCGTGGTTAAACCAGGGCAATCTTACCTGGCTGCCGTCAAGCCATTTCTTAAGTTGGATTCAACTCCAAAGTCTGTTGTGACCCAGAGTGTGTTCGATGGATATCGGCTCAAGTCGGCGGAAGTCAAGACCTTGCCGACTGCCACAGAGAGTGGCTTCACAACTATCAATATGACGGCAAAAGGAACTAGTAGAGGAGGACTTCCAGTTGGGTCACCAGAACTAGTAGCTCCTGTTCCAATTGTCGCTTCTACTCAGACCAAGGAAGCAATAAAAACGTTAAGATTACCTAGTTCTCTACCCTCCAAAAAGGAGACGAAAGTGTTGGCTTCACCACCATTGTCCGCCAAAATAACGATAACCCCATCCAAGTATCCAGACCAGCCTACTGTGAAGACCAATGTGGCATCCCCAACGCAGCAGATGTCCTCTGGCATTATGATGGTAGAAGACGTGTTGGCAGCTAAGAAGTCGACTCCACTGGATATCATTGCAGATGCTGCCGTGTCCAGATTGAGTGTGTCGGAAGAAGCTGACTCTGACATGTTGTCACAGCCTAGTGATGGAAGCGAGGTCACAAACACTGTAGCTGATGTTACAGAAGTAGGTGGTGATATTGAAACTGTTATAAGTGATGTTGATGAAGTTAGTGGCACTACACAAACTGTTAGTGGTGGTACCCAAACTAGTGATGGTCAAGACAAGACCTCTGGTCAAAAGAGAAGTTTCTTGGATGCTTTCGAATCTCCTAAGAGAAGTTTCATGGATGCTTTTGCAAGCACTGTATTACCCACAGAGGTCAATCGAGTTAGTACAGTACCAGCACCTGCCCCAGAGCCAATTGTTCCTAAAGAACCTGTCTCCAAGGCAGCTGTTCCTAAAGATACAATAGTTATCAAGGATTCTCCTCCTAAGGCATTCATCAAACCTAGAGGACGACCTCCCAAGCCATCTCCATCTCCAACAGTATCTGCAGGGACGGCCGTTTCACCAAATATCATTAGATCACAGAGCTTGTCACCTAGTGGATCCACAACCCCCAAAACACAAATTTCACCATCGGATACAAAGATCAAGCCCAGAGGAAGGGGAAGGCCCAAGAAGATATCCGATGACAGTCCTGAACCTGATGAAGTACTTGAAGACAGTTTGGATAGTGCAGAAGAATCGGTGCCAGTGGAAACTCCAGAGCGTAAGGGCAGAGGTAGAACACGTAAGCAGTCAGTGGATGCTACACCCGAGACACCACCACCCGCAAAGAAGGCTGCTACAGTGAAAACTCCCAAGGTAACTGTTAAACAAACTCCAGGAAGAGGGAGGGGCAGACCACGACTAGTGTCGCCAGAACCAGTTGTCCCTGCACGCAAACCTAGAGGGAGGCCTCCAAAGGTGGTTGTTACAAGACAACCTTCCGATACAAGAGAAAGTCCTAAGCCGTCTGCAATTGGCACCAGACGGAGGTCTTCAGAGGCCAGTAATCCCGAAAAGACAGACAAAGGAAGGCCACGAAAAGCAACACCAAATGAGAAAGTGTCCACACCAAAACCTAGAGGCAGAGAATCTCCATCTCCTTCCACTCCAAAGTCGAGCACAAAGACCGCGGATAAGACGATGAAATCACCAGAGGCTGAAGTGAACACTACTGACACTTCATCTGAAGTAAAGTATATTGGTAAATACAAAATCCTACCCATTGAAAGGCCTAAAACCAGACGTTTTGTAAATCCAGGTTTCTCGCCTGGGAGATCCCCGTCACATTCATCAGGCCCAGAAGACTTGCAGTCACCTGAGCGAAGTGAAGCACAGGGCAAGACCAAAAAAAGAAAAGCACAGACTCCAAATAGTTCTGCAAAGCGAACGAAAACTGAATGAAGTTCATACGTGGATATTTATGTCTAAATTACTGAAAATATGGCAATCATGTTTCAATTTGTGTACATCACGAGTATGGTTTGAATAGCGAATAACATTGTTTCTGTAGGTGATGTGGGGATATCGATGTACATAAGATAATAATTGTCATTTGTCGTTTAAGCTAGTGTATATGTTGTACATAATAATATGTAACCTAGTTGATATATATTGAACAACAAATATAACCTTCACTGTATACTATAGTTGTATTGTCCATTGACATCTCGTTGCAGTCTTCATTGTGCAAATCAGTGTCGAGTCATGTAAATACACAAAGCAACTGCCAGAAGCCTACCGGTACTTGCCGGTCCATCAGGTTTTGTAGCGACGAGCATATTGTTCCCAAATTAGTAGTTGATGTTTGGTGGTTTTCAACTCGTTTGTTGCATCAGACATTCAGGAATTATCTGTAGGGGAAAAGTTAAATTTTGCACATTTTATTTATCATTCCTGTCTATTGTCTACTTGTCATGTTCATTATTGATTTGTTCTAAAGATCATTTCTACAGTTGACATGTTTGTAATGTATTGTAATCATTCACCCGATCGTATTTCAAGTTCTTGGTTAGCACCAAACGAATTATGTAACTCTGGATAAAGCCATTAGGTTTTATAGGCAGGATTTCTCTGAATTTGTTATTGGCTGCCATTTCAGTCAAGTAGTTGAAGTAGTTCAGTATTCTACCAAGTAATGTTGATAACTGACACAGAAGTATGACACCATGTCACGTCCCAAATATTTCCTCCCGTTTCATGTCTGCTTCTTAATCTTGAATTAAATTTGTAAATAAGAACAATGTTGCGGCATTACCAAATGTATATTTTTGTCCAGTTGCTTGTTCAGATTTCTATGATAAATATGATTTGGTTAAAAAAAAAGTTTTGTTGCATTATGTCTCAAATTGGACACCCCCTTTTCATGAAGTTCTTATATACACTAGAACATTAGTTCTCTCGTGTGTCAGTGCATGTGAAATATTTCTGTGACGTAAAAGAACAAGTCAAATGAACGATCGTTCTTGTATATGCATCGTTCTCACTGATCACTACGAGTACTATCATTTTAGTGGATCCAAGAGCATCATGAAAAGTACACTGAATGATTGCGCTGTGAGTTGTAACTCATTTTATCACCTCAACTAGTTTACATCTGAACATGACATACTGAGGCTTGCACATACACATACTTTTTATCTCTTAGTTTTATAGGCTGGGGCGGGATGTAGTGCAGTGGTAGAACGTTGGACTTCGGGCCCGGCTTCAATTTCGCAGAAGTTACATTTCTGACACGATATTGATAGGATGCACTGTCTGTAGAGTGGCACTACAGTTATCAT
>JAUTBQ010020011.1:0-46656 GCA_032361185.1 Lepetodrilus ovalis
CTGCGGACGCACGGAACCTTTGTGACTATTTCAGGATATTTGCCCTCCTGTTGGCGAAAACTCTCTTGACTCCTGATGGGGGCTTTCCGTTGTTACGCTGATTCTCCCGATTCCTGATCCTGGCTTCGTATTTTGCCTGTTTCTGCATTTTTACCTCTTTACACTCTCCTCTATGATGTGTTGCACCTCTTCCAGCACTTAATCTCATCGGGAAGAATCAAGCCTTCATCCCCAGTGAGGCACTATCGATTTCCACGGCCTTGCAGATCAACTCCTGAATCTCCCATGTTCAGCTGCCCCATCATTTTTCGGCCCGGGTGTTCAATCGAAAATTGCAGATTGTGTCATGGCCGGGATGGTGACTACGAAATATGGACCATGTTCTCTTCTGGTTGCCAATCTCTCAGATCCGGAGGGAACAGCGTGGAAATATCCCGATCTACTGTGACACAAGCAGCGCTCATGGATCACTGGATATCATTTTTACGGGGAAGGGTAAATTCATCCGTATCACTCAGTCCGACAGCCTGCTGGTTACGCAACCATTTCATCAACATGACATGCACAAAAGTTACCATTCCCCGATTACGTTTTCCAGATCTTTTTCGATTCTGCGGTAGGCTGCAGGCATTGGCAGCTTATCCACTTCTCCCTTTGAGAAGAAAAATCCACCTTTCAGAGTCTCGTCAATCGGGCTGTTTGCCCGTGGTTTTCGCCGGAAAATCCGAGGAAAAAGCTCTTCCCTGAACCGGGTGTAACTGTGTATCTGCCGGGGTAAAATCTCCCTGGATATCCAGTTCCTCTCAAGATTGTCAAACACGATCTCCGGGGGAAATATCCAGAGGCCTTTCCCTGTTCCATCGACTTTTTGACACAACAGAACCTTTCCTTCATCATAGAGTACCGCCAGCTTTGTTTTCTTTCGGACAACCTTCTGTCGCCGCCGTGAGGGAATGCTTTCCAGCAATCCTTCCATTCTGGCCCGGCAGATTCCTGCCAGAGGGCAGTCCCGGCAGACTGGTGTCCGGGGAGTACAGACGAGCTGCCCCAACTGCATCAGTGCTGCATTCAACTCGCCGGGATTCTCCTGGGGCATCTGCTTCTCAACAGCTTTTTTGAAAGCAGTTTCCAGCTCACTGTCCCAGAATTTCCGGGCCGTCAAACGCTGGGCAATACGCCTTCCATTGGCATCAATCGCTGCCCTGCGTTTTCCAAAGGCAAAAGAGGATACCGCCGCTGCGATGTACTCCCCCACTCCGGGGAGCTTACGTAGTTCTTCGGCCTCTTCGGGAATACGGCCAGCGTAGGTGTTTTGAATCTCGGCAGCGGCAGAGGCCAGGTTCCGGGCACGATTATAATACCCCAGTCCTTCCCACTCTCTAAGAATTTCCTGTTCTCCCGTTGCCGCCAGGGCCTCCGTGCCGGGAAAGCGTTCCATCCACCGGCGATAACGCTGCACAACAGCACCTACCGTAGTCTGCTGCAGCATCACCTCGGAAACCCAAATACCCCAGGCATCCGCTGAATCTCCCCAGGGATAGACCACCCCGTTCTTCCGAAACCATTCGAGAAGAGCCTCTGCTTCGGACTCATCGAATGGTACCAGCCGACTCACGAAAGCCCTCGCATCAGGGCGTTCCACACTGCATCCTCGGGTGTCGGAGCTGTCAGTTTCAGCCTTACCTTCCTGACCGGATGATCCGTTTCCAGATAGCGGGCATGGAGGTGGATGCCACCATTCTTGTTCGACCTCTTCGCCCCATATTTCAGATCGCCTTTGATTACACAGCCTGCCGCCGCAAGCTGGACCCGAATCTGATGATGACGACCCGTAAGAAGTTCTACCTCTATCAGGAAATACTGATCTGAATTACCGAGAAGACGGTAGCGGAGTCGGGCTTCCTTTGCTCCGGGAGTACCAGCCTTCACCCGGCGGGAGGTGTTGGTACGGCTGTCTTTCTTCAGCCAGTTTGTCAGTTCCCCCTCAAGGCTTTCCGGAGGAAGTTCAACAGCAGCCCAGTATATTTTGGAAACATTCCGCTCCCTGAAAGATGTCGAAAGACGGGAGAGGGCTTTGGAGGTTTTTGCCAATAACAGAATCCCGCTTGCGGGCCGATCCAGTCTGTGCGGCAAACCCAAAAAAACATTCCCCGGCTTGCCGTCCCTCTCTTTTATGAATGCTTTCGTTTGATCGATAATACAGATATCACCGCTTTTATCTTTTTGTGCCAAAACGCCCACAGGTTTATTCACAGCAATAACATGGTTGTCTTCGTAGAGAATGTCCGGAGAATTCATCAAGCGGTAGTGTAGCAATTGGATGATGATGATTCCAGTGGTCAAAAATGGGCTTTTCCGGCAGGCTGTCTTTTTCATGATCCCCGGAAGAGGCCAGAGAGGATTCCTCCAGGAAGCAACTGACACTCCTGTTCATCGCTCTCCAACATAAATAAATCTTCTATTTCCAGCTTCAATTGACATCGTTTCATGTCATTGGAAATGTCTGTTGTTTTCGGTTTATTCAGCCATAATCATATGCCTCTTCCCGAAAACATCGCAACAGGAATAACAGCTATCAAGAATCCGGCAGTGAATGCCTCAGGTAACGTATCAGAGCGATATTGCAATAAAAATCTCAATCCATATTTGTGTCCGTACTATGTTCCGTACACACCGATATCGTTCATTTACCGATTGTTGCTTCAGGAGGGCACCTGATGAATTATTTTCAGGGACTATTGGCCGGCTGTTGCTTATTGGATTGGTGAGTGGTCATCTATGGCAAAAATGAGTTACACTTGATCATGGAAATCACCTTGAATCTTTCAACTCCTGAGAACTTTTTCTGGCTTAATAAACCTGAAATCACCCTCACCAATGGAAATCTCACAATTGTAACTGCGGATGGAACAGGTTTCTGGCGAAGAACTCATTACGGTTTTTCCAGAGATAATGGTCATGCCATGCTGACTTCAATCTCTGGCAACTTCAGAATAACCGTCAAAACAGAATTCAATTATGCCTGTCAATATGATCAATGCGGTATTTTTCTGCGCATAGACGGTCTGAACTGGATAAAAGTATCTGCAGAAAAAGAAACCGATGGAAGAATCCGTCTTGGTTCGGTGATTACAAATTTAGGGTATTCAGATTGGGCGTCAACGGATATTGAATCCCCTGTAACACAAATGTGGTACAGGGTTGAATGTCTGGACAATGATTTCATTGTTGAGAGTTCGCCTGACGGAAGGCTCTGGACGCAGATTCGTATTGCCCATCTGCACAATCGACAACGTCCTCTCAATGTAGGTATCTATGCCTGTTCACCGAGGGAGGGAGGATTCAGTGCCCAGTTTTCCAGACTCTCCATCGAATTGTCTGATACAAAATGATAATCAGCAATGGCACAATATGAGGTGTTACGATACGTGAAGTGAAGACATTTATGCAGATGTTCTTTCTGTGTTATGCTTGTGGACCAGGAAGAGTGGATGGGAACACACCAGGATGACAGATGTTCTGAAAGAAACGCAACTCTACCCCCCTCTTAAGTTTTGGCTTGAACATCAGGGCTATACCGTGAGAGGGGAAGTGGGCCACTGCGATCTGGTTGCCGTAAAAAATGGTTATGTGATTGCCATAGAACTTAAATTGCGCCCATCGCTGATACTTCTTGCCCAGGCTGTCGAAAGGCAGGAATATACTGACTCAGTGTACGTAGCACTCCCTGTAACATCCAATCGTCCACGTCCACCGTCATTCCGTAAATTTCGCCGTCTCCTTACCCGTTTGGGTATCGGATTGATCCTGATCACATTTACGCAAAAGAAAACAAAAGTCTCAATTCTGATACATCCGGAAAGCAACAAACCCCTCCCTCGGCAGCGCCCCAGGAAAAGAACAGCCATACTTCGGGAAATAGCAGGCCGGGACCTGGATATGACCCCCGGTGGACTTGCAGGTGGAACGCCCAGAGTCAGTGCCTATAGACATCGGGCAATACGTTTAGCTGTCTGGCTATCCGTACTCGGAGAGGCATCTCCCGCTCAGTTAAGAAAACTTGGGGCATTGGATGATACAGGTACCATACTCTCAAAAAACCTGTACGGGTGGTTTGAAAGAGTTCAAAGAGGTGTGTATCGTTTGCACCATGCCGGGGAATCAGCACTCAAGAATGTACCGGAACTTGAAGCACTATACAAGAAGGAACTTGCCCCGGATTTCTCGAACAATGCACGATGAAAACTGTATCTCCCAGGAGTATGAAACATGGGATTCGCATTATTTAAATCATCCAAACCGATTGCTTCTCAACCGGACCTCTTTCCTGTGCGTCAAGATTGTTGAAATGGCATCTTGATTCCGGGATGGAACTGTCCTGATTTATGGACTCATCATGGCAGATTGCACACACCGGATGGAATCCTCAAGGAGAAGCGGTTTCCGGTTGCTCGTTGCTCTTCCTGAGCGTCGTGATCCAATCCTTATGGGCCAGGAGGCGTGATACGGGGCAAAAGTCTCAGGGCAATCGTCCCTTCACCGGGAAATGAGTGGCCCGGATCTATTAATGGTCTCTGCAAAAGGCAGAAGTAATCCACCGAAGACGCTCCTGAGAGACGATAGAACCGCTTGCATTGGAACCGTTCAGATATGTATTACTGGTGGAATACGAAATAATGTATGATGGATGGAAAGAAAGTTCGGCGGTAGCTGTCGGACTCCACACAGTAAGGATGCAGAATTGCCCTTGGGGCTGGTAATGATTCCTGGAAGCGGTTTGACATTTCCCGGTTATTTCCTTACCTGAAATACCGGGAAATCAGAACGAACAGTGTCCCTGTGGAAGAGAGACATCTTGATTCCATCCAGGATAGAATGGCATTCTGATTCTGGAGGAACAACGATGGACGAGGATTCCATCCTGTGTGGTGAGGATGAATGCATAAAAAAACGAACGTGGCGATTCATTCTCAACAATCCGGTGTTGGATGGCTTCCAACATGAACGAACCCTGTTTTGTGAAGAATGCGAGAAAACAATTCAAACCATGGGATCCCCGGATTCGTTCGGGACAGGATGCACAATGAATGACGTTCCCAAAAAGCTGAAACACATGAGCTGGATTCTCCCTGTAGCAGGAATAGACATTGAGGGGGAGTGATGTGCTCTCTCTGCAAGCTGTCCGGGGTTATGTGTTTTCCTCGCAAGCCGATGATTACAAAAAACGAATGGAGGTCTGTCTTTCATGAAAAGAATACTGTTGGGTCTTTTAATGATTCCTTTTTTCGGGCTGGGGGCTGAATCTTCTGATCCCGGACTTACGGTGCAATTCAGCCCTGCAACAATTAGCTGGAATCCACATTATGCCTACACAACCACAGAAGCTCAGATTTTTACAGGAATTTATGAAGGTCTGGTAATATTTAATCCTGCAAACCTTCGTCCAGTTCCCGGTGTTGCCGAATCCTGGGAGTTCTCAGCTGACAAGACACGTATTACCTTCACGTTGAGGGAGGGGGTCCAATGGAGTAATGGAGCTCTGTTAACATCTTACGATTTCCGTGATTCATGGATGGTACTTCTTTCTCCCGAAACCAAAGCAGGATATGCTTCATTGCTTGACGACATCGTTGGTGCAACGAAATACCGAACTGGCTCGGGTTCTCCCGATGATGTCGGCATTACAGCCGTAGATAAAAGAACCCTTGTTGTCCAACTCAAACAGCCATCACCTCAATTCCTTTCGGTACTCTGTCATTACAGTTTTTCTCCCGTATACAAGGATTTTCGGAAAGTTTCCGACTGGTCGGCTCTTCGATCAATTCCGGTTAACGGTCCCTATATTATAAAATCCCGCAGTTCGGAAGAAATACTGCTTGATAAAAATCCTCTGTACTGGGATGCCGAATCGGTCAAAGTAAACAGATTGAGGTTGCAGTTTTCTGATGACAGTGATTCTATCATGAAGGCTTTTAACCGTTTTCAGATTGACTGGATTATCTCGGGCATGGATACTTCGCAACTGGCCATTCCCGAAGCTCTGAATATTGAGTCTCTGTTTTCCACAACGTACTATTACTTTTCAAACACATCACCTGTGTGGGCGAATCCGGCAATAAGAAGGGCGATGGCTTTGTTGGTTCCCTGGGAAGACATCAGAAGTACCCGATTTATTCCGGGAACTTCTCTTGTCCCTCCTATTCCCAACTATCCCATGGTTGATGCCGGATTCCCTCCGGGCGAAGACCGTGAAAACGAAGCAATGGCACTGCTTGAGAAAGCTGGTTATCCAAAAGGCAAAGGGCTGCCAAATATCGTCATTCGGGTACCTTCACAGGATGCTGTCGCCGAAAGCATGAAAACGGCCTGGGATGGTATTCTCGGCATGAACACACAAATTCAGATTGTTGAATTCCCTGACTATTATAATTCTGTAAAAACTGGTGGTTATGATATTGCCACCCTGACATGGACGGGGGATTATGCAGACCCGTACACTTTTCTTGGCATGTGGAATTCAGAAAGCAGCTTTAACGATGCGGGTTATTCCAATAAGGAATATGACAAATTGCTTGTTGAATCAGCACAGCTTCCTTTTCTTCAGAGATTTGCAATGCTCAGGTCGGCTGAAGAAATCCTGCTCAGATCCTGTGAAGTAATGCCAGTTGAACATTTCCCGGCGGTTAATATTATCGACAGACGCTTTATCAGCGGCTGGTATCCCAATGCTCTGGACCTCCATCCCTTTAAAAATCTTTTTCCGGTATTGGGATATGATATTCCCGGTGTCGTTATGGGCTGGCCAGCAGATTCACCTTGACAAAGGCAAGATCCCGTACACCAAAATTTTTCCGCTTGCCAAAAGGGAGTGACAGTACCATTTTTTTGTTAATCTCATACAGCCCTTCAGCTTTGAGGAGGGCAGATCTCCATTGTGGATAATCACGGGAGGAAAAAACGTCAAATTCCTTCTCTGAAAGAAACAGGTTGAAATAATCTGTGAGCCAGTCCTTGCGACGGTTCAACCAGGTTTGGGTACGGCGATCCCTGAATGAATATCCGAGGTTCACCTTGACAAAGAATATCGTTATATCCTCATTTTTTGCGGATTCAAGCTGTCCTGTCAGCTCCGGGATGTTCTTGTAGTAGGAAAAATCAGGAAGCCACATAATGCCGGGACCGACGGAATCCGACACCAACAGCATCAAATCTTCAGCTCTCCGGTGAATATCGGCTGCAAGAACAATAGTTGTCAGTTCGCTCAATTCCATATCCAGTTCTGGATAGTATTGTACGACAATTTTCCATCGAGGATTTACAGAGAGATTGTACATCGAAGCAGCAAGCTCTCTCCATGCATTATCAAGTCCCTTCATCCGTCGCTTAAATCGTTTGTTACTCAGAAGAAAATTGCGAATTATCTTCCGGTTTACACTGTATCGGGATTTTTTTTCACCCTTTGGAATCCATTTCAAGGCAAAATACCCCACCGCTTCTTCAGTCTTTTGAGTAATTGATTTCTCCTCAGAGTCAGGCAGGGACAGCAGCGTTAATTTCTCGGGTATTCCTGTGATAATCAGCACATCCGTTCTCACTTCATCAAAAAGAGCTCTCGCTTTGCCAAGATATCCAGGCCCCCATTCTGGCACGCCCCTCGAATTCATGAACGATTTTACTTCTTCTGCATAGCGATCTGCACGAATTCCGACTGCCCCTCCCAGATATTCAACAGATCTCCTGTAGTCTCTGTTTCGGGGGAAATCACGGCGTCCGGGATCTTTGGACAAAAAATGGTTCAAGTTATCCAGACTGCCTCCCTTCCCGAAAGGTTCTCGCAAATTTGTAGCAATATAATGCAAATTCATCATGGTATCACTGGAGTCAGGAGATTTTCGGGATAACAGTGTTTTCAAAGCGACATTTCTGTATGCTCTGGCAACCCGAATGCCCGGAGAGTTCAGCCTGATCAGGATGATAACAGCGAGAGAAACAAGGAGAACAGCAATGAATGTCATCAGAATTGAAACAGTTTTTCGCATCATATGATAATATTATCGGAAAATCACTCCATCGGTTTGACGACCATAATAGATTTCGATATATTAAGGCGGCTATGCCCAAAAAGACCGTTACAACCGAATTCAAAAAAGGACAACAAGTTGTCTACCCTCTCCAAGGCGTTGGCCTTGTAGAAAACATCGAGGAACGCCTGTTTAAAGGTGAAATGGTTCCTTATTATGTTATGTATTTTGAAGTATCTGACATGACGATCAGGATCCCCGTTGCCACTGCTCCCGAGCAGGGCATTCGTGCCATTGTTCCCAGTGCTGATGCCGAAAAAGCACTGGAAATAATTTCCAGCGAATACGAACCTGTTCCCACAGACTGGAAACTTCGTTATCAAATGAATCTGGATCTTCTCAGGAAGGGTGCTGTCACCGATATTGCAACAGTGGTTACCAAACTTTACCATCGGAGCAAGGTGAAAGAGCTCCCCATACTGGAGAGAAAACTTTATGACAGTGCCCTTCGCCTGCTTATTGATGAAGTTTCCTTTTCTCTCGACAGGGAGAAAAATGACGTGGAAAAAATGATCTTCATGAAACTTGAAACCGAAGCGTAGTCCCATGCCCCGGGATTGGGAAAAAGAACTAACGGCAATTGAAACTTTTGTTCGTTCATATCCCGCACCCTCGGTAAACAAGATTGAATCGGTCAACGGAACCCCTTGGGGTGTTCTGGTTTCGACAATCATTTCTCTGCGGACAAAAGATGCGGTTACTCTGAAATCTTCCCTGAGACTCATTTCCTCGGCGAACAACCCTCATGCGCTGTTGTCTCTTGGAGAAACAGAAGTGGCGAATCTCATCTATCCGGCAGGTTTTTACAGAGTCAAGGCAGCCAGTCTTGTTCGCATCTCCCACATCTTGATAGAGACGTATCATGGGGAAGTGCCGTCTGAAAAAAAAGCATTAATCAGCCTGCCAGGGGTTGGGCTGAAAACGGCCAATCTGGTGTTGGGTATCGGTTTTGGAATCCCGGCACTGTGTGTTGATATCCATGTCCACAGAATTGCCAACCGTCGAGGCTGGATCAGTTCGGATAAACCAGATCTGACGGAAAAACTTCTCAGCAAAATAATCCCGGAACAGTGGTGGATTTCGGTCAACAGGTTGCTTGTCATGTTTGGACAAAAAATCTGCACTCCCGTTTCGCCTCATTGTTCCACCTGTCCACTCACGCAGGACTGTCCAAAAATTGGAGTAGAACGATTCCGCTGAGATTGACGAAAAAGCGATATTGAATAATAATGTGATCCCAATGAATGAATGTGATATCACCGAAAAATGCTCGTTTTTTATGGGACAATTGACTGAAAGATCTGATGAGTTTGATGAACTGAAAGAAAAATTTTGTAAGGGTAGTTACCTGAAATGCGCCAGGTACATGGTTATTCAGGCCGCTGGTCCGGAAAAAATCACCGGAAACCTCTACCCCGATGAAAAAATCGTTGCCTATCAGATTATTGCCGAACTCTGCTGAGAAACATGACGTTTCAGTAATATTGATTGATGTGGCGACTCCTGCTGTATATATTAAAAAAAAAATGAATTAAATCAGATGCTGTGCATTTGAACAAATCCAATCAGACAAAGGTAGAGGTTGCTATGGTTCGTGCAGAACAACTCACAAAGGATTTTGGGAGAATACGTGCTGTCAACAGTATAGACTTCCACATTCACAAGGGTGAAATCATTGGCTTTCTTGGTCCAAATGGAGCAGGGAAAACGACAACGATGAATATGATCACCGGTTATCTGGCGCCTTCGGAAGGTTGCATCTTCATCGATGGAATCAACATTGTCGAATCACCTGAAGAAGTCCGGAAAATGATCGGTTATCTGCCTGAACAGCCCCCACTCTATCTTGATTTGACTGTGAATGAATATTTGGTTTTTGTCAGTGAATTCAAGAAGGTCCCCAAAAGCCGGAGGAAAGCAGAGCTGGAATCTATCAGGGATCTTGTAAAAATCGGAGAGGTACAGGACAGAATTATCAAAAACCTGTCCAAAGGGTATCGGCAGCGTGTTGGACTGGCCCAGGCTCTCATTGGGAGCCCTCCACTTCTCATCCTGGATGAACCCACTGTTGGTCTTGATCCGAAACAGATTATTGAAATGCGAGAGTTGATTAAAGACCTGGGCGAAGAGCATACCGTGGTACTTTCATCTCATATTCTGCCGGAAATAAGTGTTACCTGCAATCGAATTCTGATTATTAACAATGGAGAAATCGTCGCTTCAGATACACCTGAAAATCTTTCAGGCCGTCTATCAGGAGCCTCGGGGGCCGGCAAGCAGAAGTTACTGATCAAAGGTGATTCCGCAGATGTCTTGTCAGTCCTTGAAAAGATCCCCTCGATCGGGTCAATCACTGTGGAGAAAGGGCCGGAAGAGGGGCTTACCGAAGCCGTAATATCCTCCTCCGGAACAGAAGATATCCGGGAGAGTATATTCAGGGCAATGGCATTGTCCGATTTTCCCATACTGCAGATGGGACACATGGATTTGAGCCTTGAAGAAATCTTTCTGAACCTGACAACTACCGAGGAGAACGCCTGATGCTGGCCATATTCAAAAAAGAACTCAAAACATATTTTCTAACCCTCACAGGATGGCTTTTCCTGGCGGTTTTTCTGTTGATTTCAGGGATTCTGTATTCACTTCAGCTGGTATTCCCCGGAAATTCCCAATACGCAATGTTTCTCTCCAGCCTTTTAATGATCTATATATTGATTGTGCCACTGCTGACGATGAAAATTTTCCCCGATGAGAAAAAATTTGGCACCGACCAGCTGATTCTCACAGGCCCTGCAAGCCTGTGGGGGGTTGTCCTTGGAAAGTTTCTTGCTGCGTATACGGTGTTTTTTATTACCATTGTCATCACATTCATTTACCCTGTTTTACTGAGTTTTCATGGTCAGCTTGAATGGGCCATGATCGTGGGGACTTATACTGGTTTTGTGTTGCTTGGGGCCTCATTCATCGGTATAGGAATTTTTGTTTCTCAGGCCTCTGATGGCGTTGCAGGTGCTGCAGTACTGACATTCTGTGCCATCATCGTTACCTTTATCGTCGATTTTATGCGGCAATACATGCCAACAACGGAGCTTTCAGGATTGGTGTGGATGGGCATACTTGTCTCAATTCCGTTGTTTTGGCTCTATTCTGCCGGGAAAAATTGGTTGGTTACGGCCATCGCGACACTGGTAATAGTTACAGGGATTTTCTTTCTCTGGTTTTTTGGCCGCGAAGTGTTTAGCGGTTTGATTGGAAAAAGTCTGGGGTGGGTGTCGCTAACCCGGCGTTTTGAGTCCTTCACCATGGGTATCCTGGAGCTTGACGCCGTCCTCTACTACCTAAGCTTTACTGGTTTTTTCCTGTTCCTGGCGGTACAGGGACTTGAAAAACGGCGTTGGAATTAGGGGGGGCAGGATGAAGAAAGCATTTCTCAAATTTTTCAGATTCGATTTTAAAACCCGGCATGCAGGGATCTCGTCTCTCATCACAATTTCTGTATTGGCAGCATTAATCCTCATCAATATTCTTGCCGGTCAACTGGACATACAAGCTGATCTCACACCGAAAAAACTGTTCAGTCTTACCGATGAAACAAAGACTTTGTTAAAAAATCTGGATACAGATGTCGAAATTATCGCCCTGTTTGAGCCGAGCAAGGAACCCGGATCAATCATGGAAACAATTTATGAATATGCGCAAAACTCCCCAAGGGTGAAGATTCGCATTATTGATCCAGACAGGGAACCAGCACTTGTTGCACAGTTTTCTGATGAAGAAAATCCAGTTGCAAGAGGTTCCTTCATTGTCAGCTCAGGGAAATTTTATCGGATTATCAGTGCAATGGAGATGTACAATATTTCCTATACCCAGCAAGGGCAACCACAAATTCTCGGCCAAAAAATTGAGCAGCAGATCACTTCGGCCGTAGCCTATGTGGCATCTGGCAGAACACCGAAAATTTACGAAATTATTGGTCACAGGGAAACGTCCCTGTCATCATTGGGATACGCCGAGATGCTGCTTCAGGCCAATTATAAACTGGAAGATCTCTCCTTGATACGTTCAGATATTCCGGAGGATGTGGCGTTACTGACCCTGATAGGGCCGAGGATTGATCTTTCAGAAGCGGAAACAAATAAAATCAATGACTATCTCGCGTCCGGAGGGACGCTGTTGACCGCTCTTGATCTCACTCGGGATCCAATGACACATATATATTCATTGTTAAAACGATGGGACATTGAGATTCGTCATGGACTTGTCATGGAAACACGCCAAAACAGATTAATTGCCGAGTTTGGCGATAACCCCTTTGTTTTTGCCCCATATCTTTCGGATTTTGAAGCTCTGGCTCCCTTGAATGAGGCGAAATCCAATCCGATATTTCAAGCATCTCTGGGATTCAAAAGAACTGACGCCCAACAGCAACAGCTTGAATATTTTACCCTCCTTTCAAGCTCGGAGGATTCCCGATTACGTACAGATCTGGTTTCTGAAGATTCAGGGAATCCTGCAACCCTTCCGGGAGACAAGAAGGGACCGATTGATGTCGCAGTCGCCGTACAGCAGCGCAATATGGATAATTACAAACCCGAAGGGGCCAGACTCATTGCTTTGGGAAGTGCCAGCACCCTGGGGGGCCTCGGTTCCCTGGGCAGGATAAAAGCCAACGCCGATATGGTTCTGAACCTTGTTGACTGGATTATTAATGACGATTCGACAGTCAATGTTCCCTCAAAAAGTCTCTTCCACCTCCCCTTGAGAATCGATACGCTTCGAGGCCTGATATATGCCGGATTAACAATCCTGTTGATTCCCTTGCTCTGTCTTGGTGCTGGCCTGGCGATCTATTTTCGGAGACGCAATAAATGATACGCAAGTCCAGAAACCTTCTTCTTTCCCTGATATTCCTCGGGGTTCTTGCGTTGGTGTTTACCTTGGTGCGTCTCCGGGAAAAACCAGAAGAAATTCAGGAAAAATCTGACGTGGAGGCTCCGGAAATACTGAGTGATTACTCCACAACAGATCTCAGGGCAATCACAATAACCCGTTCCGGGAAAACATTGTTTTTGTCAAGCTCTGACGGTGAGAACTGGATAATAGCCGATGTTCCTCCCCACTTTCGGATAGAACAATCCCGACTGGACACAACGATACAAGCCCTTTCGAGACTTCAGTCACGAGATATCATAGCTGAAGATACCGACGACTCCCAATTGAAGGAATTCGGCCTTCTTCCCCCTGTTGCAACCCTGACATTCCAGGATCGGAATAATGTTCCTGGTATTGTTGAAGTGGGAATAACCACACCCTCGGGCAATGCCCGTTATTGCCGCCTGTCCGGATCGAAGAGGGTGGTACTCATCCCGTCTTATTCTGTGGAAGCTGTTTTCAGTTCCATTGAAGACTTCAGAGACATGAGTCTTCCTGAGGTTGACCTGAAAAAAATGACATCCTTTGAGTTACGGCGAAACGGTATGGTATTCCGAATAGAGTCCCATTCAATTGAGGATGGTTTCACCTCCCCGGGAAGCTCCTTTGTCATTACCTCTCCATGGAAGAATAATTATCCTTTGGATGATATGACATTTCAGAAAACTCTTCAGGAAGAGATGCCACTTCCCTCAAGGGCAGAAAGGTTTCTGGACGGTGCAGACCCGCATGCGAAGAGTTTTGGCCTTGATGTGGATACAGCGGATATGCTGATCACGGGAGACAGCGAAGGAAACACTCTGCATCTTGTGATTGGAGCAAATGATGGACAGGGAAACCGCTATGCCCGTTTTGGGGATCGGGACGATTCGGTATTCCTGCTCCGTGAATCTGACCTTGCTCTTATTGATGCCGATCCATTCAAATTTGTCAGCAAATTTGTATTTCTGGGGTCAATTTTCAATGTTTCACAGGTAATGATAAAGAAATCCGGCAAGGCCTGGATAATGAAACGTATCGAACGGGGAGATCCGGAAGACACCAATGACGACCGTTTTCTGATGAACAATCTCGAAGTTCCAAAGAAAGAGTTCACCTCAATTTATCAAAAGTTTATTTCAATCATGTATGAAGGAAAAGTTGTCGATAAAATATCGCTCAAATCCTCAGAAATGAAGATTACTGTCAGCAATGTCAAACAGGATATCAACCCAATGGTGATACGGTACTGGCCTTATGACGAAGTGTATTATCAGGTATCGATTGGTAACAACCCCATTGATTTTCTTGTTGGCCGTTATCAGCTTGATGACTTCATGAAGGATTTGTCTGATCTCTCGGAATACACGAGTTGAAAACCTCTGAATACCAGAGAATCCATACAAGGATCTTCTTTTTCAGAAACCTGTTATTCCCCGGGCATTCTGGAATAAACCGGTAATGTTCGACGGTCAAATCTGGCAACAGCCAGCGGGCGGCCGTCTTTGCCATAGGACCATCTGGCAAGAGCAGTTCCTTCAACATCATCCACAGGGCGTTCATCAATGCCGTAATGCCTCCCCTCGGTGATACGGCCGAATCCGTCATGCTTCCATGCATAAATGGCAACACCTTCGGGATCGGCACGCAACTGACCGTATAAACCATACTGCCGTTGCTCCGTTTTCCGTCTCTCGGCATCATAGGCCCATCGATACTCGGCGATACCCTGTGTATCCTCAGTAAAAGTATCGCTGGCATCGTAATGACGTTCCAGAGTTTTGAGCCCCTGCCCTTCATAACCCCATCTGTAAATGGCAACTCCGGCCGTATCTTCAGCCAGATTTTCCCAGTCGCCATAGCTTGATGCTTCAACAAGATTCCGGGAATCATCAAAAACAAAGGAGTATCGGGAAATTCCCCACAAGTCTTGTTTTGGAGCATCGTCTGTACCAAAGGAAATGGAAGAAGTAATCAAGCCTCTCTCGTCATACTCCCAGCGATAGGATGCCATTCCAGAATCATCTTCAGTGAGTGCACCGTTTGCATCCAGATTCAGCTGTTCCAACTCATTACCCTGAGGATGGTGAATCCACTTGTAGCTTGTCACTTTTGCAATATCGGCCACCGGGAGTCCTGATACATCAAAATGACTCTGACTGATCATGTTTCCAGCAATATCATATTCCCGGCGATACAGAGCAACACCATTGACATCAACCTGAAGTTTTCCCTCAACACCATAACGGCGTTCTTCAACCACCAGTCCCTGATCATTTCTATCCCATTCTACTGCGGCAGACCCATCAGCAGCTTCTACCGGGAATCCTTGAGGATCTATTCGATCTTCACGTATAACATCACCGAATTCATTCCAGGTAAACAAGTAGCCATGAACGCCTTCATTCAGGGAACGGACAGCTTCTCCTTCAAGGCCATAATAATCTTTCCCGGACAGTAAATTACTTTCATTCCAATGATAATGCACTTCTGCGATTCCCCTGCTGTCTTTCACTCTGGCCCCCGATGAATTAAAAAAACGTTCATTGACTTGACGACCGAATTTATCAAGATCCCACAATCTCAGAGCAACACCGAATTGATTCCCGATAAGGTTTCCAAATTGGTCGTAATGGAACACTCCAACGGCCCTGGAGAACTCATCAAGGCTAATTCGCCTGGACCAAACCCCCTGATTGTCAGGTTCAGGGACTCCCCTGGAATCGGTAAATATCCAGAGAACGTATCCTGAAACATAGCTTATTTCAATCCTGGAAACTCCAAGGAGTGGATCGGCCAGAGAACGACCGGAACGGTGATATTCAACCTCTGTCAATCGACCTGTATCGTCATAGGTAAAACGATACGCATTGACATCGGCAACCAGTCCCGACTCTATCCGATGGACACCGGTGATTCGTTCAAAAGCATCAATACTCATCTGCCGATACCAGGCTTCAGATGCCTGACTGAACACAGCAACGGAAAAGAAAAGAATCACTGTGAAGGCGATGGTTTTATAACGAAAATCAGTTTTCATTACTTTGGATGATCGGCATCAATTGCCTCTCTGCTGAGCTCCTGATTTGATCCAGGGCTTCTGTAAATCTGATAAAATCCTCTTTTTGCTGTTCCCTCCTGAAGGATTCCTGCTTTTTAAGTTCTTTCTCTCGGTAACGAAACAAGGTTTCCTGTACCTTCCAGGGTTTTGAAACATTTAAAAATACCATATCGGCAGCCCCTCCAGCCGTAACAAGAATGACATTGCCGTAACGGAACATGAATTGTATGATCCCTTTTTGTTCTGTCCGTATGTTTTGTACAGACGTCAGAGCAACCTGCTGCCGGGATTCCTTGAGCCCTAATGGCTTGCGATACAGATCAATCGCATATCCGCCGGAAACCTGAAAAATATCATTTCTCCAGTCTTCAAAACGGTACAGGGCCCAAAGGAGAGGAATCAGGGCAAAGAAGAACATTATGTGGTGTGGCAGGCTCAGGAGCCGGGAAAGTATTGGTTCACCAAGAATCGGAATCAACATCACAAGCATCGGCAGGAAAAGACAAGCAGCGAGAACGACATAACTTTTACGAAACTGGACGGAAGCACTTTGGGGCAGTCCGTTTCGATGCCCTTCATCAATCCCCTTGATCTTCACCGGAACACGCTCTCCAAAACCGTTTTTCTCAAGGTGTTTTCTCAGCTCTTCCCTTTCCCGTCTTTTGCCACTTGACAATGCGTTCTTTTCAAGATGTAAAATTTCATCGCGGAGAGCTTCAGGTTTGTTGACATCCCTGAACATCAGTTCTCCATCAAGAGCTGATGTTTTGACAATCAGGGTGCCTGTTTTGAGGATATGACGGAACAATCCATTTTGTTCTGTTTCAAGGCCCTGAATCATATCCAGAGAAATACGACGGCTCTCAACAGTAAAATGTACCCAGTCAAAGGATCTGGACCGTATAAAATCAGCCTCTACACCGTACTCCCGGGTAAAATGCTTCACAAGAAACATCAGTAGCCATCCAATATATACCGCCGGAGCGACAAGGAAGGACAAAGGGGGCAGGATGCCTGTTTGAAAGGATACACTCCAGAGCATGGCTGCGGCTAAAACACCAAATAGCAGTCCAGCGCAGGCTGGACGCAGGGAAGGCCTGATGCGTCGGGAATACTTGCATGAACCGGTAAGCAAAAAAACTTCAGAGAACCCGGAGAGGAGCCTGCCGTTGCGGTCCCTCAAGGGACTCAATGCCTTCCTGATACTTGTAGATGATCGCAACAGGTTAAAAAGGATTTCCCGAGGCCAGCTAATCCATCGGGAATCTTCAACCGCTACAAGAGTCGATTCAAGAGGGGCAGGATGCATCAGGCGGTCCTCACCCCAGAGATCTCCCGGGAACCAGTATTTTGAAGTTCCATCGGAGGCAGTGCTTTCCAGACGTCCTTCAAGAAGCAAAACAAGTTCTTCGGCAATATCTCCTGAGAAAAAAAGACGCGCTCCTTCCGGGGCTTCCCAGAGCTCAGAGATTTTAAGTAGCTTCTCCTTGCCCTGGTTGTCAAGTCTGAGGAATACCGGGTGATTGGGCAGATTCTCGGGCTTCATCTTCCCGACTATCGGATTGAAATACCTTTTTGCTTAAAATCGTTGATCATCCTGATACAAAGTCCCCATAATTCAGAAACAATAATGCCTCCGAGAATCAGGATTCCTCCCATGATTTCCCGGGGATTCATCCCCAAACCGAAAACAATCCAGCCAATTGCAGCAGCAAACACGGGCTCCAGTGCATAGATCAGTACGGCCCGCAAAGGTGTAAGACACTTTTGGAACCAATTCATCAATGACAAAGCCAGAATACTGCCGAACAGAATGAGATAGAGCATTGCACCTGCAAGTTTCCAGGAAATTACGAGGATGGGCACTTCCATCAACGGAACGAGACCGAGGGAAAATACCCCGCAGAAGAGCATCTGTATCACCGTAAGTGCCGCCGGATGGCTCACCCTGGAGGCCCGATCCAAAAGAACAATATAAAACGCATATCCCAGGGCACCAAGAAGAGAATACAAATCTCCCTTGTTGATTCCATCAGTTAATAACTCGCCTGAAAATACATTGGTAATCAAGGCTAATCCCGACAATACAACTATCAGGCCAAGAAGATTACCACCATCGGGTCGTTTTCCAAGTATGAAAAATTGAAGAAAAGGAACAAAAAGTGCAAATGAATAGGTAATAAAACCGGAACGGGCAACCGTCGTGTACTTCAACCCGATGGTTTGTCCTGTATAACCGACAAGCATACCCACACCGATAACAGCCCCCCAGAGCCAGGCTGTCGGAGTGAAAATTTGTGAATCATCCGACTTGCTGTTTCCCGACATCGCACGCATGAAAATGAGCCAGGAGAAAGCGGCTGCAATTACAAAACGGATCCCAACCATCAAGAGAGGAGAGATATCTCCCAGAGCACCTTTTATGACGGTAAAAGTACCACCCCATATCAGAGTTGTCAGTACCAGAAGGCTTTCCGCCCGTATATTACGTTTCATGTCAATTGTACTCATGCTGAATTGATTGAAGTTACCAAACAACAAGCCATAATGGATGGGCTGTCAGTTTTTTACATTGCGGAATTTTCTCCACAATGTGTCGGTCCCAAAACTTCTGTGAACCCTGTGCACCTGACATTTCAAGCCTGTCACAACTGATGAATTATTGATCCGGCTCGCTCAAGGATACAGGTTTCCCAAGGATAACAGACCATATCATACCCTGGGCCAGAGGTGCGATGTTTTCAACTCCAGCAACAACATCCTGCTTGCCGATGATATTTTTCCGGGAGGGCAGGCTTTTCACATCCCGTTCCCCCTGGTTGTCGATGACGGGTGACTGCAGTACTCTTGCTGGCTTGTCTCCAGGAACAGGGGATACAGGTTCCACCATTCTCTCATCCGGCATTCCCGGAGGATGCACCGAAGCATTCTGCTTGTTCGCAGCTGTCTTCAGTGCCGTTTTTTTCCTGGATACCAGGCGCAGAACCCAAGTAACCAGGAAGAAAAAAGGAAGTACTGCGAACAGTTTCTCTATGACTTCTCCCATGACTAATCCTGCGATTTATCGGGTTGACTCTGATTTCCCAGACTCTTTCTCATATCGGTATCTGCCTGAAGATTCCGCAGGCGATAATAATCCATGATACCCAGGTGTCCGTCCCGGAAAGACTGGGCGATGGCCTGGGGAATCTCCGCTTCAGCCAAAACCACCTTGGCCCGATTCTCTTGAACTTCGGCCAGCATTTCCTGTTCCCTGGCCCGGGCGGCCGCTCGGCGTTGTTCGGCTTCGGCCTGAAATCGACGTAGATCGGCTTCGGCCTGGTCTGCCTGGAGTTTGGCCCCGATATTGGAACCCACATCAATATCGGCAATGTCGATAGAAAGAATCTCGAAGGCTGTTCCGGCATCCAGTCCCTTCTCCAGGACTCGCTTTGAAATATTGTCCGGATTTTCCAAAACATCCTTGTAGGTCTGGGCAGATCCGATCGTTGTTACAATACCTTCACCGACACGGGCAATGATGGTTTCTTCCGATGCACCTCCAATGAGAGCATCAATGTTCACCCGAACCGTTACCCTGGCCTTGGCCTTGAGCTGAATACCATCCTTGGCCACAGCATCAATGGTAATTTTTCCGGTTTCAGGATTGGGACAGTCAATAACCTTTGGATTGACACTGGTTTTTACAGCTTCCAGAACATCCCGGCCAGCAAGATCAATTGCCGCTGCACGCTCGAACGGAAGTTCTATCCCTGCCTTGGCCGCAGCCACAAGGGCCAGGGACACACGAACCACATTCCCCCCGGTAAGAAAGTGCGTTTCCAGCATATCTGTATGGATGGGCATACCGCCTTTCACCAGCATAATCCGGCTGTCAACAATTACTTTTGTATTAACCCGTCGAATCCACATACCCACCAGTCGACCGAGTCCCACCCTGGCCCCCGAAACCAAAGCCCTGAGCCACAGACCGAAAAACTTCAGCAGGATGATTACGAAGAAAATCGCAAAAATCGTAACCAGCGCATAAAGAATGAAAACAAAAATTCCCATTATTCCTCCTTGGCAGAAACCACGATTTTCACACCGTCAATCCGCAATATAATAACATTTGTTCTTTTATCCAGATATTCACCGTCGGTTTCAGCAACCACGGTTTGATTTTTTATCCTGATTTTACCCACAGGTCTTAAATCAGTAATGGCAACACCTGTGTCTCCCTGAGAAATGGATGAGAGCACCTGTTTCTCAGTAATTTCCGGTGCATCCGTTTTATTTTTTTTCTGTTTCCGTCGCATGGGGCGTCCAGCATAACCCGGATCTCCAGGACCATTAAGAATCAAACGATTAAAAAAACCTCCCCGGGGCAGTACAGCCATAATCACTCCTGTTGATAGAATACCACCGATAATACCAATTCCTGCAATGCCAATATTTCGCCTGGCAATGGTCCATTGCCAGGAAAATTCCGGCCAGTAAAAGTTCTGCTGGCTGAAAACAAAAGATCCCAAAACAAGAAGAAATCCGATAACCCCTGCAACACCGAATCCCGGAATGATGAAAATTTCCAAAAGAAGAAGAATCACACCGAGAAGAAACATTAAAACTTCCCCAGGAGCAAGGTTTCCCATCAGGCCACCGACACTGAAGACAACAGCGAAACAGATCAGGGCCATGGTACCAGGAATTCCGAACCCGGGACTTGTAATTTCAAAGTACAGGGCCACCAACCCGGCAATGAGAAGAAGGCTCGTAACAGCTCCCCCCGAAAGGAAGGCAAGCAGGGAATCCGCTCGACTCTTTTCCAGTATAACCGTATCTTCCAGCGTAAAACCATAGGATAGTATTAATTTTTCCCTGGAAGAAACCGTTCCCGAGGAAACACCATATCGTTCCATTTCTCCTGCCGTGAGGGTGAGCAGTTTCCCACTCTCTATAACCGTCCTGCCGATTTTAAAAGCGATATTTTTTTGTTCCATTTCGTCAATATCCGCCGCCGTTGCAAGAAAATCTTCTCCATCAACAGTCACTACTTTCAGAACAATATCGGCATCAACCATGGCCAACGCCACAGCAACAGGATAATCATTTTTTTCAGCCAGGGCAGCCATCTGACCTCGAACTGCACTGACTGTTTTTTCTTCGGCGGTCTGCATACCTTCAGCTGTCTGGTAAACCGGTGTTGCGGCCCCTATGGATGTTCCCGGTGCCATACGGATCCCGGAACAGGAAAAGGCCATCAAGGCACCTGCCGACCAACTGACCCCTCGACCGCCGCTGTCTGCGGGAACATAAGCCACGGTTCGAGCCCAATCTGCCGACCCAATCCTCCCGGCAATCTCCAGGGCTGTATCCACCCTTCCACCGAAAGTGTCGATTTCAATAATAACAAGTTCTGCTCCGGCTTTCCTGGCGTCTTCCAGAGAGCGGCCCAAAAAAACTCCCATATAGCGGTCCACATCGCCCCTGAGTGGAATCACATAGACTTTTGCCGGGAGAATCTCATCTGAAGATCCCGCTGAATGAATCATGAAGGAGGGAGAGAAGAGGAAAATAAAGACAACAGGAAACAGACGCCCTGGCTTAAGTCTCGCTGAAGGTTTCATATTTCCCAGCATGAAACTCTCAGAGCTTGAAGTCAACCAGCAGGCTGTCGCTCTGACAATGTCAATTTTGCGCATCATTTGTCCCTGCTCGAACATGTCCCTCCCCATTCCGGAAATCTCAACCAATCTCCGACGGTGAGCCTCAACTGCCTGTGTGCATCGGCATCTCTATCCGAAATATTGCAGCGTCCCCGAAGCTTCACTGACAAAAGCCCGATACGGATGTGATGATGCCAAGCTCTACCGATTCTCTTCCTGTATTCTCTTTCTCCCGGCCCTCTGTCGTCTTCAGGCGGTGCACCATGTGTTCGTTGATATGGGGCATCATCATCGGGTAGTCAGGGGTCTGGTGCAAGCTGAAGATCTTCACTCTTGCGGTGATAACCGTGTTAATCCACAGAGCAGGAGACTGGAGGGCCTTCTCCATTTCTCGCGACATCCCGTATCGCCGTTACACTGAAATATCCGGTATCAGCACAAATTCCCGGATCCTTCCCCGGCCTTCATTATCTGTTACCTTATCTGTTATGTTGAACTGATCGCCCGGAAGGGGATTCATGTCGGGAGGTGACGGGTCGTTATCTCGCGGGGGGCCCGTTGACGCTGATTCTCCCGCTTCCTCTGTTGTTCACGGAGACGCCCTGTCTGATTCAATATCCCTATGGCATCGATCAACAGCATGGGAGTATCTCGATTTACTGCGACAAAATCAACACACACCGAACACTGGATATCATTTTTACGGGGTAAGGGAAAAATCCTCCGTATCACTCAGTCCGACAGCCTGCAAGAAAATCGTCTATTGAGAACACACTTTCCCTGATTTCTGTAGAAAATCAGTTTTCATTTTCGGAGAGTATTATCGGGAGACGAATGGTAACCCTGCCTCCTCCTTCTTTTTTGTTGGAAAAATAAAGTCCATAACTATTTTTAAAAAACAAGTGAATTCTTTCCTGCAAATTATTAATACCAATTCCACTGTGTAATCCTTTTCCTGTACTTTCTTCTTTACAGATATGACCATCCTGATCAAAAATAAATCCTGATCCATTGTCTGTTATATTAAAAATCAGACATTTGTTATTTTCAATGGAAGCTTCAATTACAATATGCCCTCCTTCCTCAACATCTTTCAAACCATGAAAAATTGAATTCTCCACAATTGGTTGAAGTAAAAATTTAAGCATTTTCATTTGTATTATATCTTGTGGAATATTATATGAAACAGAAAAAATCTCTCCATAGCGAAACTTTTGGATTTGAATGTAATTCATTACACTCTCAATTTCCTTTTCTATCGGAATTAAATGTGATGTATGGGGAATATTATATTTTAACAAATTAACCAAAGCGGTAATCATGTCACTGATATTTTCCACTCCGTGTATAACTGCCAGCCATTTGATTGAGTCCAGTGTATTATAGAGAAAATGAGGATTGATCTGGGCTTGTAAAACTTCAAACTCCAAATCCGACTTTCTTTTTTGTTCATCTACTGACTGCTTCAAAAGATTGTCAATTTTACCAGTCATTCTGTTGAAAGTATCATTCAACTGGCCAATTTCATCTTTTCGATGTGACTCAATTGTTACATCGAAATTGCCGTTTTGGATTAATTTAAGCTTCTCATTCAATTCGATGATTGGTTTTGCAATGGAATTGGAAAGAATCAAAGAAATGAACAAGTATGTTAAAATCATGATTATCAGAAAGATAACAAGAAAAATGAATATTGTCCGGGTTGCTTTATTCAGGTAATCCAAAAAAGTTATTCTGACTATTCGCCAATCGCTTTGTTTAAACGGTTCTGAAATAACAAAGCTTTCTTTACCGAAAATATCCATTATCTTTTTATGCAAACCATGTTCAAATAATTCTGGATTGTCCTTTATCAAAAAGTTCATATTGGTGTTGAAAGGGAAAGTGAAAAGAGTTTCCTTCCGGGAGTTAACAATAAGAACTTTTTCCAAATCATTTTCAGTCAGTGATGAATAAACGAAAATTTCACGCATATATACATAGTTAATATCTATTATTAAAGTCCCGACAATTTCAGCTTCCGGAAATTTATAAATTGGTTTAATAAATGAGATTACATTTCTATCAAGTTGAGGTTTATAGATACCATGGCTACTATTATCGGCAAAAATATTTGTAATTTCTTCCTCATTATCAATGTGCAGCCATTTTCTTATCTTTCCTTCGGTGACATCCCAGTAGCTGGTGAAAAACATACCATTATTACCAATGATATATATTCCATTCAGGTGTTCATTCAAACTGACTGTATTTCTAAGCATTGTATTAGCAAGGAGACTGGAATTGATTATTTCCGGATCTCCCACTTCAAATTGAGCTGTGCAGAATTTAATAATATCTTCGTTAGAAGAGAGAAGTATTCCGTTGTTTTTTACAATGGAAAGAAGAAACTCTATATTGTATTTTGCTTTGTTGCTTGTGGAGACAAGATGATCGTATTCACTTTGAGTAATAGTTCGCAAATAAAAGGTATAAGCAAAAATCCCCAGAGCAACTACGGAAAAAATAGATGTCAGAAAAAAATATTTGAAAAATTGTTTCTGGATGGTAGAATTGAAAATATTAATCATCTGGCGTGAGTTTTTTTTGAGCTATATAGGAATTGTTCCTGAAATGCTTACAGGTCCTTCCAGTTTTATCTTTAAACACTTTGCTAAAATAATAGGGACTGTCAAAGCCAACCTGATCGGCAATTTCATAAATTTTCATGTTGGAATTCACGAGCAGATGTTTGGCTTTTTCTATTCTGATTCCTGTTATGTAAGTACTGAAATTTACTTCCAGCTCTTGCTTGAAAAGAAAACTCAGATAACTCCTGCTAACTCCAACATGCTGAGCTACAGTTAATAATGATATATTTTCTGCATAATGACTCTGAATACAGGCCATACTCTTTCGGACAATATAGGAATTTTGAATATCTTTACTCTGGAAACTTACCAGGTTGATAAGCTCATGATAGATATCAGATATATATTGCTGCAACGAGGAGATGTTATAGAAGTTATCAATGACATTTTCTTTAAATTTAGTCTGAATCAAAAGAGATGTTCCTTCTGAATTATTATGACTTGATAAATCCTCTGCATTCCGCAGTAAAGCCCGAAAACTTTGATGCAAAAAATCAGTATTTTTGTATTTCTTTTGTGTTTCAAAAATTTCTTCTATCAAAGCATTCAATCCTGAAATATCATTTTGCTTCACTAATCTATTCAAATATTCAAGATTTACTCCTGCAGGATGGACTGAATATCTTTCTTTGGCAGGCTCATATAATGCTATATTGTTTTTTTCAAAAAAACTCTCTTTACATGCTTTTAGAGAATTCTGATATGATTGATAAAGTACTTCCATTTTACAGGCTTTCGATCCAATACCGATGGATATATTTAGATTAAGATACTTTTTAATATTATTCTTGAGCAGAATCATTTTATTAGTCAGTCGTTTATAAAAATCAGAGTCCCATGATTCGTCAGGAATATTAAAAAAATAGATTGCTTTATTTTTTATAATTAAAGGAAATACCTTCATATAGTGTCCTGTAAATACCTGCCTTGAAATATTAGTAAAAACTTTATCAAAATTAGATATTCCTTCTGAAAAAAGATCAGGATCGGAATTATTTGAATGGAAAATCAATGTTGCAATTATATATATTCCATGGGGGAAATGTTTTTCTTTGATTTCTTCCATGTGTTTGAAATCAGGCAAATCAGGTTGAAGGAGCTGTTCCAGTTTTGGATGTACGGGTAGTGATTTTTCATATACTGGGAGAACTAATCCTTCTACAGCTCTTTTCAGGTATTTGAGTAAATTTTCCTGTGATAAATTTGATTTCAGTAAATAACCGGTTACTCCCAGGTTAATAGCTTCCTGAGCGTAATTAAAATCATCATAATGAGTAAGGATTATAGATTTTAATTTTTCATTTTTTCGTTTTAGGACCTGAATCAATTCCAGACCATTTATATATGGCATGGAAACATCAGTAATTAAAACGTCCGGTGTTTCCTTATTGAACATTTCAATCGCTTCTTTCCCATTACGGGCTTCACCGATAACATTGAAATTGTTTTCTTCCCAGTCAATAGTAGTCTTCAATCCAACACGAACAAGCAATTCGTCATCAGCGATCAATACCTTATACATTATTGCTCCAAAGTATAACTCTATATTTTTACACTATATAGTAATTATTCTGAATTAGCAAGGTTTACTTTCTTATGGGTGTACGATACCAGGCAGGGTATATATTTGGATTTTAGCCTTTTCGGAAAGATCTAAATTATTACAGATAAAAAAGAGCATGGAAAAAAATCAACTGATATAAAATTATGTTTCTGATTAAAGTTTGTGACGAGAGCTCACCATAAATACACTATTCGGGATATGTCCACATGGATTGCACTTCATTTAATGTTTTCAGGCTGATTTCTTCTCAGCCTGAACCTTTGATGAATCACGTTGTTTCTCCGGATGCAATATCACAGTATCTTCTGATATCCATTGCCGGACGGATTGACGTCCCCAACGTTCAGGATATTTTCTGCAAGCGTTTTCCATTGTCTTGTTACGACGATCAAACAGTCGGACATCTTTACCCTTTATCCATTGCATCGGGATTATCTATCCCAATGAAGAATGAAAATGCAAGTGATGATATCAATGGACAAAAGAGGTAAACCATTCCCGGGCGACTGAATGATGTATGAACTTTGAGTTCCTGAAGCAACGCTATCAAGGACTCAGTTTATGATGAGCCCATTTGTCAATACAGGTTTATTTATCACATAAGGTGTCACTCGCCGCATTTACGCTGCCCTGATTACTGTCAGTCCTGAATGATTGATACAACTGGCATCAGGTGTTCCGATCATCAAGACTCTGGTGATCCCTCCGGGTGAGCAACACCGGGAGTAACGAGAGAGACCACTTTTCATGTTTCTCCCGGAGACACAGGATTGTCAATACATATCCTCATCTTTCAACGATCCCCGGAATCGTTCCACATCAATAGTATCTCTCCAGCGTCCCTGCCCCTCCATACAGATCTGAATACCCCGGCATCTTTGAGTACCTTGATAACGCCACAGGAAGTGAATTGACTTCCCTGATCTGTGTTGAACATTGCCGGTACTTCATACCTCATGTAGTATCCTTCAAGACCTCAGTGCGTTCCTCAAGTTTCTTGTCATAATGGTGTGAACGATGTTTACCAATCAGCGGGCACTGCTTTGATGTGATCGATGTTTATGATGAGGACTCATTCATGCGTAATTTTTCCCATAGAGTTGCTTGTGCTTTTTTTTTGAAACTCATTGTCATACCTGCTTGTCCAGGCTACTGGTAGAGTTCCTGCTCTCGCTTTTTCACCTGCTCAAGTTCCTGATTCCGGGCATTCCTAACATTCGAAGAGAGCACTGGCTCCATTGAGATGCTGTTTTTGTGAGAGATACAGGTTAAATATACTCTATCCCCCATTCCTGGCTGCTGGCCAGGAACCCGGGTCGTTTTGAGCTGTTGAATGGATGATTAGCTTCATCGTATCCCATGGAATTGAGTTCTCCGGAATTAACATAAAATGATAATCGATGTTCTCCCCGTGGTGGCAATATCCATTCTTTGTAATGAATGACACAAGACACCTCTATCCTGTAATGGTTCCTCATCAGCAAATGAACAGGAATCGGAACTTTTAATATGACATGCCCCTTGTTAAGTTTTTCTTCTTTGGCATCAATGCTGTCATGAATATCGCTTAGAAATAACAATTGTTCATCATCTGTATATATTGCAAAAAAATATGACAAATTATCATCTTCCCGAATAATATCAGAGTCGATTATTAAAAAATATTTTTTACTGTTATCAAGAACCTGGTCTGCAATTTTACCGCAAGAGTCCAGTATTTGATATCCGTGAATATATACATCCCCAGAAAATGATGTCGGCATTGGATCATTTTTCCATATGAGCTGTCCGGTTCCAGTACTTCTATAATTGAAATAGGCATTGATAATATGATCAATTTCACCAGTTGCCCTGATCATTCCCTTGCTTAAGAATATTCCACTTGTACAAAGATTCTTTACAGCAGACATATTGTGGCTTACAAATATTATTGTCCGGCCGTCCCCCCGGGAGATATCCTGCATTTTCCCAAGGCATTTTTCCCTGAAAGCAGCATCACCAACGGCAAGCACCTCATCCAATATTAAAATCTCGGAATCAAGATGTGCAGCTATCGCAAATGCAAGGCGAACATGCATCCCGGAAGAATAACGTTTAACCGGAATATCCAGAAAATTTTCTACTCCCGAAAATGCCACTATTTCGTCAAATTTCTTTTGGATTTCCACTCGCTTCATTCCAAGAATTGCACCATTGAGAAAAATGTTTTCACGTCCTGTCAGCTCAGGATGAAATCCAGTCCCGATTTCCAATAAGCAGGCAACACGTCCACGTATTTTGATAACACCTGTTGTAGGCTCTGTAATTCTACTGAGCAGTTTGAGTACTGTGGACTTCCCAGCACCATTCATGCCGACTATTCCAATTCGTTCTCCTGCATGAATATCAAAATTAATATCCTTCAAAGCCCAAAAAGTCTCTTTTACTATCTTCCTTTTCTGACCAATAAGCCGCCGAAAGGTATTGTTGATTTTATAAACTATTTGCTCTCGAAAATTTCTCTGACTGTCCGGGCCAAGGTGACTAATAGTGTATTTTTTTGCGATTCCTTCCGCTTTCAATACAATTGACATTCAAAAACACCTTATATAACGTCAGCAAAGTAACGTTCTGTTCTTCTGAAATACACAATTCCCCAAACAAGTAGCATCCCTGTCACCACAATGGATATGATAATTCCGGGAAGGTATAATTCATTTTGACCGCCTAACAGGGCCCATCTAAACCCGTCTATTATACCCACCATAGGATTGAGAGAATATAAAAGTCGCCACTTCTCTGGAATAACATTGCTTGAAAAACCAACGGGCGATATATACAACCCTGTTTGAGTGATAAATGGTACAACATACTTAAAATCGCGAAATTTTACATTTACAGCACTTATAAAAAGACCCGGACCCAATGCCGCTATAAATGCCATTATCATAAAAAGTGGCAATCCAATAATTCTACTTGTGAAAGGTACTGCATAATAAATCATCATTATCAGATAGATAACAAAAGAAATAATAAAATCTATCAAACTTACAACTATAGTAGATGCGGGTATTATTAATCGCGGAAAATAAATTTTTGAAACAAGGTTTGTGTTTGCAATCATACTCATTGAACTGATGGACAAACTGCTTGAAAAAAACTGCCAGGGCATCATGGCGGCAAATACAAGAACAGGATAGGGTAATCCACCTGCCGGTAATTTGGCTACTTTCCCAAAGATTAATGAAAAAACAATCATGGTAAGAACGGGACGAATAATACTCCACGATACTCCGAATACTGTCTGTTTATATCGAACAAGGATGTCTCTCCACGCCAGAAATGTAAACAGTTCCCTGAAATTCCAAAGATCATGCCAGTATCTTTCCCCTAATTTTCCTGCAACCAAAACCATATCCCATTCTTCATCATTTTTATCTGGCTTTATGATGTTTGACATGTTAAAGAGTCCTTTTAGATCTGAAATGCGTCATTCCCCTATCAGGTTTTTTCGTGAATATTCCGATGCAGTCCCAACATCAGCAGTATGGATGTATTCAAATAATGAATCCTGTCACAAATTCATTATTCTTTTTTGCTACACACTATTTATTGAAAATTACTGAATACAATTCACAAAAGGAATCTTCTTCTGTATTGCCGATTGGAAGACTCTCAGGTTTGCACTTCTGAAAACATCGATGGGAATGGCACCATCATCTTCAGTTTCATCTGCCATGATACAGTTGTCATTGCAATCCTGCTTTCCCGTATCACCACGATGTTACATTAACTCTTCCTCAGAAAGAACTCAAGTCTTCTTACCAGAAAAGTTTAAGGATTCCCAAAGAGAATCGCCCCGGGAATTTCAGAGACTGTTTCAGTTGCGTCCGGTAGCTACCGCCAGTATACGAGCGGTTCCCATGCAGACTTGTTCTATCGTCCACAGAGTACCGGAGTGTACAGGGCCCGTCAGCGGACGATTATCCGGGAGAAACCGACGATGATACACGCCCGTATGACGCATTTTGGAACCATAGAGGCATGGAGACGCTCAGAAGGGGCAATGGCAACCTGAAAACGCTTCCCGTCAATGACACGAACTATCAACCTTGTGCGGCAGTCGAACTCCGTCTGTACACAATATGCGAATGTTTTTCGAAGAATCTCGCTCCTCGGGAGTTTCCGACTTCTGTTGCACCACTTTTATGTGATCCCGTCCGTCGCTGATAAGACCGTTTCAACGTTCCTGGCCAATCTCACCCGGTGAACCCATTTGCGAAGAGTCCCGAATGTATCGCCTGATATCAGAATGGACAAACTCCGGGGAAACCCGGGAAGTCTTTTGCAAGCGCAAAAGGGTGACGGTGACCACCTTCCCCTGTTGGAGAACAAAGCTCAAAAAACTTGATAACGAAAATGGAAACACCACTGTTTTGGCTTGATGTTCAATTCCCACTTTCCCGAATCCCGACAAGTTATTCTTGCATGGCCCCAGGATATTCAACCTGCTCATCTATCAGATATCCTGCGAGCCATAAAGGAATCATTCACATGACTCTGGATCGGCATTCTCTTGAAATGTACATTCGACCCGGAACAAATCTTTGTCAAAAGACATATTTATCCCCGGTATGCCTGCCGGAACTGTGAAAGCCCGGGGGATAAAGGAATGCCGACATTCCGGAGTGCAAAATCACCGGTGCGTTTTCTTCCCGGGAGCATTGTTTCTCCCTCTCTTTTCGCCTTTGTACTGCTGTACAAGTTGAGAAACAGGAGAAGCGGTTTGAACGGATTGGGGCTCATATCATGAGTGAATAGTCGGAAGATGTGAAGGTATGTGGAACGTCCCTGTCTGACACCGGATAATCATGCTGGAAGAGCAAAGTATCAAGTCCTTTGTGATGGGCCGAAAGAACTGGTCATGAAAAAATCTGGCAACATCAGTCCGACAGAATCCCAAAGGCTACATCGGGAGATCCTGCCCCTCCTGATGTTTTCTCCGGGATTTGACAAATCTGATCAGATCGTGGATGTTGATTACTTCAATCTGGTTCTGAAAAACATTGACCCTGTTCTGCTCCTGAAAATGGTGCAGGATATTGCGACAACGGTCGGGGCTCATGCCAGCCCAATGTGCAATATCGGCGACTGAATGGTTGAACATTCTTTTTCCGGAATCCAGATCTACCTCTTCAGAATTCAAACCTTCGGCCAGCATAACAAAGACATCTGCAACCCTGGCATCTTCATCGGACAGAGTCAGAATGGAAAAACGCCTTTTTTGATCATAAATTCGTTTGGCAAAAAGGCCCAACAACTTGAGGGCCATCTGAGGATTCCCGGTCATTAATACTTCAAAATTATTCCGGTTGAATTCCAGAAATTGACAATCTTCAATCGCAATACTGGATGCCGATCTGGGAGCATTTTCCAGCAAGGCCATCTCACCAAAAAATTCTCCTGGTTTGAGAATATCAATGGTTTTTTCAATATTGCCGAAGATTCTGACTATCTTCACTCGACCGGACTGAATCAGATAAAATGAATCACCCGGTTCATACTCACAAAAAATAATTTGTCCTGCTTTACAGGTTTTTGCAAACCTCTCAAATCTGGAAAGATCCAGCGTCATGAGGGAGCACCGCCCAAAAACTGTATTTTTTTGACTATTTGGTGATAGAGAGAATCTCCTTCTGATACAAGATCCCCAGCCTTTTTCATGAATCCCAGAGCCTTCTCGATATTCCCCATCTTCTCGTGAATCAAACCGATAAAGTAGAGAGTTTCGCCGAGATGTGAATGATTCGGATATTTTCGTATCACCGAAGCCAGTTGTTTTATCGCATCCTCATACATGTTCATATAGAATAGGCAGCATCCGACACGAAATTCAACATATGCCAAATGATCCGGTTCTCTTTTGTCTTTAATCAGAGACAGGAAGCCTCTCATTGCATCTTCATAATGACCAATTTTGTAGTAGTTGTTAATCTCGGTAAATGTCATGGCAGAATAATCAGTTGTAAATTTTTTGCTTTCCTCCCTACCTTCTTCCAGTAATTCATTCCGGGCAACATCGGCTTCACCAGCTTTCAGTGTCGCCTGAGGGGCATATATACCTCTTGGCCAATGTTTGAGGTAGTTTTCAAACGACTGGAAGGCCTGGGGATACTGTTTTTCCTTCAGGTAATATTCGCCAACTGCAAACATGCCTGCTTCCTGACTGGTACTGATTCGGTCAGATGTAAGCAGACTCTGCACCTGATGATGGATTCGGCGGAGTTGCGTTGAGAACACCTGGAGCATTTTCATCAGAATTCGAGGATTCCCTGATACAAATTCTTCAAATTCGGGGATGGAAAAGTGAATGATAGTACTGTCTGTAACCGCCATTGCCGTTTCATCATGTGATTTTTTGCCTAATGCAGCCTTGACGCCAAAAAACTCTCCGGTTTTGATCGGTTCCCGAATTGCGGCTCCAGTCTCAAGGTCATCATAACTGAGTTCAACTTTCCCCTCTTTGAGAATGGGGATTCCATCGGCTTTATCGCCCTGGAAGTAAACAATTGCATTTGCTCGATAGCGGACAGATTTAGGCAAAAAAACTCCTTCAAGTCATTGTCCTAAGAATACGCATCACCATGCAGGCCTGTCAAGAATTCCTTTACTGAGCTTTTTCGGCAAAACCATCTTTTTACATATTCTTCCGAATTTGCCAGAGAAATTCTCCCGGAAATCAATTGATATTTTTAACCAGAACAAGAAAAACAAGAGCATATCCCACTTTGAAAGTCATTTCCCCCGATGCGCATCAGGATCGACTCGTCTATCATGACGGTGATTTTCCTCTGGCAATTGGAACATCATATGGCAGGCAAAGAGAATCCGGACTTTGGGAGGACGGGTGCACATGGGTTTCAAAATCCTTTATGAGCATGTGGATTGATCGACTGTGTCACATTGACATGTAAAAAACAGATTACTGCGATATCTGTGCTGTTCCCGGCAAGCGTTGAGGACAGTGAAGGACTTTAACCTGTCAGATGCAATAATCAGGGCAGGTTATCATCAATATCCTCTGAAAGTTGTCTTGAACCTGATTTTTGGCAACGCCAGAGCAATCACCTCTTCAAGCTCTTTCATGGGATGGAAGGTGATTCCCTTTTTTACATGATCAGGTATTTCTTCCAGATCTCTCAGATTGCTTTCAGGGATTATAATCGCTCTTATTTTTTGACGCCTTGCGGCAATGGTTTTTTCCTTCAGACCGCCGATAGCCAATACCTTGCCAGTCAGGCTGAGTTCCCCTGTCATCGCCAGATTGGATCGTATTTTCAATCCTGTTGCCAGCGAAAGGAGGGCTGTCGTCATTGTGATACCTGCAGAGGGTCCGTCTTTTGGAGTAGCGCCTTCAGGGATGTGAAGATGGACGATATGACTATCGAAAAATTGTTCAAAATTTTCAATTCCTTCGGCGATTTTACGAGCCCGGGTATATGCAATGGCCGCGGATTCCTTCATCACATCACCCATCTGTCCCGTCAGATTGAATCCGCCCTTGCCCTTGATGGCCTCAGCTTCAATCACAAGAACATCTCCGCCCATGCTTGTCCAGGCCAGCCCCAGGGCCATTCCCGGTATGGTTGCTTTTTTCAGACCGTCCTCACGGAAAGAGGGTTTTTTGAGATATTCTTCAAGGGTATCTGAAATAATCCTGATGGGGAAAGAACCCTTTTTTTCGATTACCTGCCGGGCTATCTTTCGGTGAATCCTGTCGATGGCCTTTTCGAAGGTTCTCATCCCGGCATCCCGGGCATATCCCTCAGCAATAGCTTTTAATGCAGTTTTGTTATATCTGATCTTCCCCGAATTAAGACCGTGTTTTTTGAGACTCTTGGGTATGATATAGCGTTTGACAATTTCGATTTTCTCCTCCACCACATACCCCGAGAGACGGATCACTTCCATCCGGTCCAGCAGAGGCCGGGGAATAGGTTCCAGAGTGTTCGCTGTGGCAACAAAAACGACATGTGAAAGATCGAAAGGAAGATCCAGATAATGATCCCGGAAATAAATGTTCTGTTCCGGATCCAGCACTTCAAGAAGAGCAGATGAGGGGTCGCCCTGATAACTCGTACCCAGTTTGTCAATTTCATCAATCATAAACACAGGTGCCCGGGATTTGACAATTTTCATCCCCTGAAGAATCTTGCCGGGCATGGCCCCCACATAGGTGCGCCGGTGGCCTTTGATTTCGGCCTCATCCCGCATGCCGCCCACTGAGAAACGGAAGAACGGCCGGTTCATGGACCGGGCAATGGATTTGCCGATAGACGTTTTCCCCACTCCTGGAGGTCCCACAAGAAGGATGATGGATCCCCTGGAATCTTTTTTCAGTATACGAACCGCCAGATATTCAATAATACGTTCTTTCACATCTTCCAGACCGTAGTGATCTTCATCGAGTATTTTCACAGATGATTCAAGATTGATCTTATCGGCCCCAGGCATGCTCCAGGGAAGGGAGACAATCCACTCCAGATAGTTCCGGGTTACAATGTATTCGCTGGAAGAAGGCTCCATCATCTGGAATTTCTCCAGCTCCCGTTCTACCTGTTCAGCAACTTCTCCTTCAAATTTGAAGGCTTCAATTGTTTCCCGAAATTTCTGATAGTCGCTGGACCGGGCGTCGGAGGGCTCTCCCAATTCCTTTTTGATTGCCTTGAGTTCTTCCCTGAGAAAATAATCCCGCTGACTTTTTTCAATCTTCTCATTGATTTCTCCTGTGATACGCTTCTGTATCTTTGTCAGTTCATGTTCTTTTTTGATGTAGATCAGCACCATTTCCATACGTTTTTTGACATTCAGGGTTTCCAGAATCTCTTGTTGTTTGTCACGGTCTACATTGAGGATACTGGTGATAAAATCGGCAATCTTTCCGGGGTTATCAATATTAACCATGTTCAGTCGCATCTCTTCAGAAAAGAGAGGATTGTCCTGACTGATTTGTTTCATTTCAGTCAATAAAGCCCTGGTGAAAGCCTTGAGTTCCTTGTCTTCGGGATCATACTCATCATCCAGATATTCCACGATTGCTGAGTAGGGACTCACATTGTTGCGAATTTTGGCGATACGAAAACGTTTGAGAGTATTGATGAAGATGTTGATACCTCCGTCGGGAAGGTTGATACGTTTGACAATCTTTGCCACCGTACCAATGTGACACAATCCATCAGAACAGGGTGACTCATCACTGGAATCAGTGGTGAGAACAAGCCCCACAACCTTGTGAGTCTCCATGGCCTTGTCAATAACGGCGATATCCTCGGTTCCGGTAATCATGATAGGGGTAAATATCCCCGGAAAGATTGGTTTTCCCTGAAGGGGAACGACATATATATTGTTGGGCAAAGCCTCGGTAGCGGCAATGATCTGGCTGGTGTTTTCACTCTCTTCACACATAGGGATTCTCCTCTGTCTTTTTTGCTACTGTGATCATCTAAAAATAAGGATTTAGCTGTGGCGGGGCAAACGGAAAATTACCGGAAACAGATTCTACCAAATGCAGGAGCATTTTTATATATACGGCAACGATGCCCCGAAGGCTGTCCGAGAGGTTTTACTGACTTTCCCTGATCTGATAAATGAACAAATCTGTGTACCCCAGAGTTTCGAGAAACAGCGTCAGTGCATATACATCTTCTTCTCCTACCCCGGGAATGAAAATTCGGGTAATTCCGCTACTATCAAGTTCTGTTTTTGGTTCCAGTCCCGCCTTGCTGAGACGGATTCGCTGTGAGAGGGCGTTTTCCAGATTACCCCAGGCACCAATTTGTACATTAAACAGGACTTTTTGCATTGTGCTGTCCTCGGCAACAATGTGTACCCTGGCTGTACCACTGAGAATCATGTCAATCTCCTTTGCTGCGGCGTAGGTGAGATCGACGATTCTGTCATCAACAAAAGGGCCCCGGTCGTTCACCCGGACTTGAACACTGAGTTCGTTATCCAGATTGATAACAGTGAGCATTGTTCCGAAGGGCAGGACGCGATGGGCGGCAGTGTAGCCGTAGGTATCGTAGACTTCTCCGTTGGCCGTTGTGCGTCCCTGAAAAATTCCACCATACCATGACGCAATGCCGGATTCTTCCCAGCAGGAGAGTGTGTTCTCCGGAAATATGATGGTTAGAATCAAAACGAAAACAACGATGAGTGATCGAGAGATTGAGCTCATGCTACTGTATCGGCTATCGCTGGACTGTACTGTATTGCCGAAAAGTGAAAGAGGTTCCTGTGACTGGAATCCTTGATCAATCCCTGCCCGTGACAAGGAATTTGAGAGCGTGATGAGAATACTTCTCGATGAACCAGACTGAACGGAAGGTGAGATTCAGGAACAGGTATCAATGATATGTATTATAATCAAATGGAACGGCATCATTCACAATGTGGCTCATACGGGAAGGGTTAACAGATCTGCCATTATTATTGTATATCCGGACGTTTTTCATGGCACTTTTGGAAGCCCATATTCGTGTTCCACCTGGAGAAATGGCAATCCATCCGCTATCGTTGAAAAAATAGACTTTCATCAGGAATCTCCCGGTGACAGCATTCCAGAGAATCAATGTTCCATCCCGATCAAGGCCGTAAAGAATTGATGCGTTGAGAGCCAGTTGATTGATTCTCTCTTCCCAACGGAAAACAATTTTCTTGTTCCGGCTAATTTTCCTCACTGTTCCGCCAAGGGATGTATAAATTGTCTGATAATCCATGGGATCGGGAAGAACTGATGCATTCAAATCTTCTCCGGGTACTGTGAATACCGTACTGCTGTTTTCAGGATTTCTTTTATCATGTCTGAGGATCAGGGTTGTTGACATGCCCCGGCTGTTTTTTTCAATTCCGAGAGAATATATATGGGAATCACCTTTAACAATCGAATAGATCATAAATCGCCGATCGGCTATCGGAATGGACTCTTTGGTTTTGAGATCCACTCTTTCCAACGGTGTTCCTATCCGCCCCCGGGAAGAACGTCCGGCAAGGAGATATTTACCCTCATCATCATAGGTTGCATCCAGTATACCCAATGCCGAATACGTCGATTCAATGTCTCCGGAAAAACCGTTAAGGATGTTGACAGTCCCGGATCGATTGACCGTCAGAATTCGTCCGCCTTCGAGGATGTCAATTTTTTCAAACGGTCCGTTCAAGGGGAAATGATTTTGTGTACGAGAATGATTAAATGGCATCATCCTGATGCCATTTTCACCCCCATCCCCACTTTTGTCCCATTGCAGGATGATGTCTCCTGACAAGACTTTGATTCCTGTTGTCGTCGCCAGCGTTCCAGGAATTATTTCATGTTTTGCTATATCAGCCAGGTCTTCAATTTTTCCTGTCGATGAGCTCCTGAAAAAACGTGATGTGAATTCAAGTATTTTATTACCTCGAATGAGATAAAATGATTCATTACCAAAGTCCATGGAATCCGGTTTCCAGAGCGTATCATTCGTAATGAATGCAAAACCATTTATGTTTTCTGCAAAGAGTCTGCCGGTACGGGATAAAAGATATGTGCTCTCATGCTTGCGTATAATTCTGAGAGGTTGAAAAGATGGATCCACCTGAATGGGAACGACATCGAGTGCAATATTTTCTACCATCCCGGGGTTACGGGGAAGAAATTGTTCGTTATGCACCTGATATTCGTACAGGGTACTTCCTGCCATATTTGTAGCAAGGATGTCCAGCTCACCGTTTTGTGCATCCATGAATGCATCAATCATGCCGGAGATTTCAAGCTGATCAAGCACTGTACCAGTTTGTCGGTTCAGCAAGTAAAGAGTATTGTCTTTCGATGCGAAAATTGTTGTTTTGGATTCAGTTTGAAGCACTTTGATTCCTTGCAGACCGGGTAATGTCTCTGTTGAAAACTTCAGTGCCGAGCTACGGATATCCCAATAACGTATGGAACCACTCACGGAGTACGTCATCAGCGTCGTTTCCGTCGATCCGATGTATCCAGCATTGTACAGTGAGGGTAATCGTTGTAGATAGGATAACTTTCTGCCGGATTTCCCATCAAAAACAAAGACACCGGGAGAACCCAAATTCCCGACTATCAGATATTTTCCTTTCGACGACCACGAAATAAATAATGGTTCAGCGACAATATCATAATCAAGGACTTTTCTTTCTTTCTCCCAGTCCCAAACCGAAAGCGTATAAACTTCATTGTTAAAAGTTACAATGGCGGCCTTCGAATGTGATGGATCGAGTGCCAAATTGTATATCCTGTTTGCTGTTACACGAAAACGATGAAGGACGGTTTTATTCCGAGGGTGCGTTACGATCAGGCGTCCATCCTCTCCCACTGAAACGATCGTGTGCGTTTTTTCGTGCCATTGCATGTCAATGGGCATACCGTCATGTCCCAACTGCAACACAATCTTGCCGGAAGCCGATACTGTAAAATTCGCAAAAAGTGAAAGTATCATTACAAAAAACAACTTGTTTTTATCCATGTACATGGCTTGTTCCTTCATCGATTATTAAAATGAATCATATCACCAGCTGTCGCTGCAAGAGCAATCATCAGCACGATCACCGTACCGATAATTTGATATCTGTAAATTGTTTTTGGATTGAACGGCCCATGTCTGACCATCTCTGTAAAAAATAATATCATTTGCCCTCCGTCAAGAACGGGAATTGGCAGAAGATTTATAAATGCCAGTGAGATGGAAATCAAGGCCATAAGTTCAAAAGACCAGAGTAATCCGGGTCCAACCCCGTTTTTGAATCCTTCAGCCACAGTAGACCCGGTATCCATAATCAGACGCATCGGACCTGAAACGGCATTTTGAAGTTTAATACCTAAAAAGAGCATCCGCAGTCCTTTGAATGTTGCGTAGAAGTTATCACAAGTCTCAATGAACCCTTTTGAGAATGCCTGAAATAAATTCAAACGAGCTGAACGGCCGGATATAATCTTGAAACGGACACTTTCAGCCAGTTGTACATCCGAAGGAATTTGAATCCTGACGATTCTGTTTTTCCTTTCGATGTGGAAAATATTGATTTTTTGGTGTGATTTTTTCAAGGTATCGTACAAGGCAACGGTATGTGGTGTTTGAATCCCGTTTATCGAAAGAAATCGATCTTCGGGCATGATTCCAGCTTGAGCAACGGCACTCTCTGGAGCAATTGCCCCGACAACAGGATCAATCCAGTTCAACACTCCGATGATCGCTGTGCCTGATTCTTTATTGAGTTCAGGTGCAATTATCACAGAAATTATATGTCCATTCCGATTGACCGACAGGCGGATCTCTTCTCCTGGCCGAAAAATCAAAAAACGCCTGAGATCGCTAAACGTATCGACGCTTTCCCCATCGACTGCGACAATGTAATCACCGCTTTTAAGCCCGGCATGATCGGCAGGCCACATCTTTTGATCTGTTGACCATTCCGAGGACAGAATGATTCTGGATTCCGTGTAGTATTCCTTGAAACCAATCCAGTGAATGAGAGTGAGGACAATCATGGCAAAGAGAATATTTGCCAAAGGACCCGAAACGCTGACAATGATTCTTTTCAGAGGTGATGCACTGTAGAATTCTCCAGGCGCACCGGGAATATAATCCATGTTCGTGTCGAGGGCCTTTTTGAACGACTGTTCACCGTAAAATCGGCAGTAGCCTCCAACAGGAACTATGGATAATTGATAATCTGTACAGCCTCTACTCACTCCGACAAGTCGGCGACCGAAACCGATTGAAAAGGTTTTTACCCTGATACCAGTGCACCTGGCAGCCACATAATGCCCGCCTTCATGAATGAGGACAACAATGGACAAACCAACAATACCGAGAATAATCTGAAATATCTCGTTCAGCATGTTTCACACTGCCATTTGAAGAAAAAGAATAAATATCGGTGCTGTGAAGAGGACAGAATCAATGGAATCAAGCATTCCGCCTCGTCCCGGGATAACATGACCAGAATCCTTGACACCTGCAGCCCTTTTGATCGCTGATGCTACCAGATCTCCCATTGTGGATGTAAAAGCTGCAACAAGTCCAAAGAGTATCAGCTGCCAGATTGGATGGGGGAGAATCTCAGGGAAAAAATATGCAGAAACAAGAATAACTGCGACGGATGTCAGCATACCTCCCAGAAAACCTTCCAGGCTTTTGTTTGGACTGACCGCAATAATATTGCGATGTTTGCCGAAGATGAGTCCGCAAACCCATGCATGCGAATCATTGAGGAATACTGTCAGCATAAAAATAACCATGACAATATGAGCATGTTCATACCATGTCAGTCGGGCGACCCACCAGAGAAGCCACCCCGGATAAATAATAATTAACAGACGTGTTCCGATTCTTGCCAGACCCTGGTTTAATTCCGTTTCCTTCACAAATACCGCATCGGTAAAAGCCCATATTATTGCAGCTGTAAAAGCAATTGTTGCAACCAGGGAGGGTAGAAAATCCATATGAATTGCCCAGGCCAGCACGGGTGAAATACCGGGAATCAGTGCTGCCACACGGGGGAGAGGCTTTGCCATGCCGGACATCATCATCCTTATCTCAAAACCACAGAGTACTCCAACAACTATCAAAAGAACGATGACGCCAAGATGATTATACTGAGGTAAAAACAGAATCAGTACCAAAAGAAAAGGAATCAGCAGAAAAAACATCAACAGCCTTTTAAGAGTATTGGTCAACCGGGAATCCCTCCAAAGCGTCTTTGACATCTGTTGTAATGTGCAAAAGCTTCATCCACATTGGCAGAAGTCCAGTCCGGCCAGTATGTCCTGGAAAAAAACAACTCGGCATACGCAGCCTCCCAGATCAAAAAATTGCTGATTCTTGATTCCCCACCTGTTCTGATTAATAAATCCAGATCGGCAATCTCCGGGTGGTCCAGGTTGTTGCGGATATCGTTCTCTTTAATGTTCTGTACGTTTCCTCCGGATCTGCCAAAACGCTGAACGGCACGAATAATTTCATCCCGGCCCCCATAGTTTATTAACAAATTCACCCTCATCCCTGTAAAGTCCCTGGTATCATCTTCAACCAGAAGAATCTCGTTACGAACATTCGTTGGAAGTTTTTCCATATCACCTGAATGGGTAACTCTCAGCCTTCGTTTCTTGTAAAAACCATACTGTTTTCTTAAATGATTCATGATCAAACCCATCAAAAAAGAAACCTCTTCTTCCGCCCGTTTCCAGTTTTCTGTTGAAAAAACAAAGAGTGATAACGTGTTGACTCCTGAATCCGAGACATAGGCCACAATGCGTTTGGCTGTTTCGAGACCTTCCTTATGACCACTGGTCCGGGATAAACCTCTCTCGCGTGCCCAACGACCATTACCATCCATAATAATGCCAACATGAGATGGAACTTCGGGAGAAGGAGAAGGCATCAGACCTCCATGACTTCCTTTTCTTTCACTTTCAAGGCATCCCCAATCTTTTCAATATATCTGTCAGTAATTTTTTGAATTTCCTCGATGCCTTTTTTTTGCTCATCTTCGGTGAAATCGGCATTTTTGATCTGCTCATTGATGTCCCGTCGAATATTCCTTATCGATACCCTGCTATTTTCAGACAGATTTCGAGCCTGTTTTACCAGCTCTTTTCTCCGCTCTTCCGTGAGGGGTGGGATGTTGATACGAATGATTTTCCCGTCATTCCCAGGATTCAGGCCCAGTTCAGAGGACAAAATTGCCTTTTCAATCTCTCCTATGGAATTTTTATCAAAAGGCTGAATCACGATAAGGCGGGCTTCAGGAATGGAAATATTGGCAAGCTGATTGAGAGGCGTGGATGTTCCGTAGTACTCAACCCTGACTTTATCAAAAAGGGATGTAGAGGCACGTCCTGTTCTCAGGAGGTTAAAATCGTCTTTCAACGCCCCAAGACTCTTTTTCATTCTTGCTTCGGTTTTCGCTTTTACGTCCTGCATGATGATATTCCTCACTTTTTGTGTAACAGAACCGGATGGCCGATTCCTTCATTATACACTCAACTGGTCCTGACCAACAGCGATATAGGCATAGTCAACAAGTTCGATTGTTCCTCCAGCAGTACTGGCTGTTTCGGAAATAATCGTTTTCACAGATTTTTTATCATCTTTGACAAACCCCTGGTCAGCAAGACAAATCTGTGAAAGATGCTTATTCAACTTGCCCTGGACAATGCCCTTGATGATTTTCCCGGACTTGTCTCCGATGTTGTTGGCCTGTGTTGTAAATATTTCTTTCTGATCCGCCAGATAGCCGGGATCGACAGCATCTTTATTGATGTAAGCAGGATTGAATGCCGCAACGTGAAGTGCGAGATTGAACGCCAGTTGTTTGACTTCTTCCTTGCTGGCAGTGGCTACAGAATCACATCCAAGTTTTACCAGGACTCCAATCTGACCCCCATTATGTGCATAGCCTGCAACAGTCTCCGTCTCTGAAACTTCCCAACAAACAATTCTCCCGAGAAGCATGTTTTCCTTGAGAATGGCAATAGCTTCTTTTACCATGTTCTCAAGTTCTTCTGATTTTTCACCAGAGCCCAAATCGACTATTTTTTTGACTATCTTCTCTCCCGTACCACTAAATACACTGTTTTTCGCAACGAAATCGGTTTCACATGTCAATTCAGCCATGACGGCCCTGTCAGCTTGAATACGGGTAAATACCAAACCGTTGTTGGTTGCCTTTCCAACTCGTTTATCCGCATTGGCCAGGCCTTGCTCTTTCAGGATTTTTTCAGCAACTGCAAAATCACCACTGGCTTTAACCAGAGCATTTTTACAATCAAGCATTCCCGCTCCGGTTTTCCCCCGAAGCTTTTTAACATCATCAGGAGTGATCGGCACTTTTTTCCTCCTTTTTCTCCGGCTTCACAGGGGCCTCATCGGCGGCCTTCGCAGGGGCCTCATCGGCAGACTTCGCAGGGGCCTCATCGGCAGCCTTCACAGGGGCCTCATCGGCAGACTTCGCAGGGGCCTCATCGGCAGCCTTCACAGGGGCCTCATCGGACAAGGCATCCACTACATTCGGCGTTGTCTCATCAGGAATATCAGAGAGTGTTGCTGCAGCAATACCTGATTCCTCATCCTCTTCATCCTGCAAGGTTTCAATTACCTTGAGACCTTGTTCGTTATCAGCTTCAATCACAGCATTGGCAATAACCTGTGTGAAAAGGTTAATGGCTCTGATGGCATCGTCGTTTCCCGGAATGGGATAGTCTATTCCTTCAGGATTACAGTTGGTATCGACAACCGCAATAATGGGAATCCCTATGCGTTGGGCTTCGGCGACGGCAATCGCTTCCTTGCGAGTATCGATGACGAACATCACCCCCGGAGGATCGTTCATATCCTTGATTCCGCCAAGGTTTTTTTCAAGACGATTTTTTTCTTTTATCAGACGAGCAACTTCTTTTTTTGTGAGTTGTTCGAAGGTACCATCAACTTCCATCTTTTCAATCTTCTTCAAACGAAGCAGTGATTTTTTGATTGTGGAAAAGTTTGTCAACATTCCGCCGAGCCAGCGGTTATTGACAAAGAACATATCACAACGCTCGGCTTCACGTTTCACGGAAGCCTGAGCCTGTTTTTTTGTTCCGACAAAGAGTACTGATTGACCTGCCAATACTGTTTGACGGACCAAATCGTAGGCATCCTTGATAGACACAATAGTCTTTTGAAGATCGATGATGTGAATCCCGTTCCGTTGTGCGAAGATGTACTTCTTCATACGGGGATCCCAGCGCCGGGTTTGATGACCGAAATGGACACCAGACTCCAGCAGGTTTTTCATGGTTACAACAGCCATGTTTTCTCCTCTGATTGTCCGTGCATCACCTGATACAAGGTAAATAACACGACCCTTCCCTTGATTCTCGGTGTCAAACGACACCGGAAGATTACGGTCGAACCATAACATGACCGACCAGTCCTTATCCAAAAAGACAAGATACATTTTCAAAGTGACACAAGAAGGGCTTAAAGGCAAGCCCCTGAGAGTCAGAGATTGTTGGCAGATTGTTTTTTTCATGATCCAAAACGACTTTTTGTCATCCATTTCGATCAAAAACAGGAGCGGTTTTTAACGGTAAGGATAAATTTCGGGCCGCATCAATCTGTTGGTTATGCCCCCGCGGTATACCTCAGTCGAGGAACACGTCACCTGCAGGATCCTTGTTCCCAGGCTACGCATCGTATGATTCCCAAACGGAAACTACTTGATCAATACTCGATGATCGCCATGATTTTACCAGAGAGCGGACTTTTCTGGCGAGCCCCCCTCCTCACATCGAATATGTCCTTGCCTTTTCAACCAGCCCCACACAGGGCATACCACTTTCAAAAGAAGTCGTTACCTTCACCAATGCTGCAGGCAGGGATTGCAGGATGTTCGTCACCAGGCTGATATCATGGAAGTAGTCGTCATGATACCCGAACCACTAACAAGCTCTCTCGCCCTTTTGGTCAGCAGGTTGTGCCCGAGTGCAACTTTTACAGGTGGCATTCCGACATCCGGAGGAACGCTGGTTTTAAAACCGCATGGGGACATGATGCAAAAAGTATCCTTTGGAAATTCGGGCCCCGTTGTGTGTATGTTTCATTCTGAACACAGCAATACGGGCAGTGTGCTCTTCCTGTTGTTCGGCGATCATTTTTTTTCGTTATCAAACGAATTTTTGGTGTATCTGCCAAAATGCACTCCTTGAGAGGATCTTCCAGGATATATGCCTGGGTGTGACAGATCACTGTAATGAGTCGACTGGAAGCTATCGCTTGAGATATGAGAGGTTTTTTGGAAGGACGGTGTTATTGCCAAACTGGTCCTCACCGTAACCGTTTTCTGCCAGACATTGAATATCCTCCAAAACTCTCAGGTCTCCTTGAAACTGGACGGTATCATCACTGACGATATCGATTTTCCCCATGGCGAGGTACATGGCAATACCTCGTTTGATGAACTCGGCCAGGGTTTCATTCTCGTAGGGTGAAAGGTCCTCAAAAGAAAAGTCACTATCATAAATCACGATTTTTTGTTCCTCCAGAAGATCCAGAAAAATCACCCGGAGAATTTTTTTCATTAACGGCCCGTCGTATGTAGCACCTGCATCATTGGTAATAAGTTTGTGTTCCATCACATTGCGGGCTACCGCATCCCTTTTCCGGCGGTTGAGTTCTTCATTTGCCCGGAATAGTTCAAGAGGCAATGAAGCATCGTAAGATGTTTGACCAAAAATCATGATAACCTCACTGCCGTAATGGATAACAATTTTGGCAATCAGGGTGGATGGTCGAACATGAAACCCCCGATAATTGGGAATGGGCACCTCAATTGCACCCTGAACGGCATAAGCCTTGAGTATCCCGTGGCAGAGATTTCGGGTTGCGTAAATATATCTGTCAGAAAAAGTGATAAAATACCCAATGATTATTTCCAGAAGGTCCTTGTTGTTTATTGGTGCTTTTAGTTTTTTTGTCCAGTTTTTCAGAGTATGACGCTCATAATAATGAACAAGAGTTATCGCCGTATCAAGTAAATGAAATATCACGGTGATTTGTCCACGCATCACAGGAAGATGCTCATCTTTCTCCGCAATGTCGGAGTCAGAAAGGTATGTGTCATACGTTGATTGAAGTGTGTGGAATTTATTTGTCAGGCTACGAAGCTGGGCCTCACTGATAATATCGGGAATACAACTGTGGTACTGGTCCGGTTTGATTTTTTTATAGACTCCCAGCCAGCTACTTTCTTCGGCAAAATTCAGCAAATCTGTTGCCAGGTGAACTGCTGTTTCACTGGGATCCTGAACGGTTTTTCTCTTGCGATTTGCCACAAGTCTGCAGTCAATTACAGGCGTATGAAAGCCATAACTTTCAATGGGTTTCAGGTGCCTGTCAAGTTTCATCTTCCCGGCAATTTTCATGAAGTTGCCCGATGCTGTTGAAAATGCTCCAAGCAGGATATCCAGGGATGATGTAGTGGACTGTGCGAAGTCTCCCTCAACGTCCAGAAGATGATACCCTTCAGCAGAGCGGGAAATATGAAAAAGATTGTAAATAACCCGGCTAAAAGCCTTGGCAACGGCAACCGCCATACGAACAGGGGCCCAATATTCGTTTCGTGAGGCTCCGTACGCATCCAGTATCTCTTCGCATTTGGATGCCTCGAGAAGCAGACGATCAATCATCTGACTGGGTACATTTTTGCACGAGAGATCCTTCAATGCCGATGAGAGTGATACAAAATCACACAAATCAGGTTGAACCAGAGGTAATAGTTCTTCTTCTTTAATGACATACATGGCCATAGCTCTTTTTCTTGTTCATATCAATATTTTCCCGAAAAAACATCAGGCTATCCTGTTCCTCATTCATTCAGTGTATATCCTCTGACATCGTTCAGTTCTTTTGAGCATCGGAACTATAGTACAAAGTCGGACATCAACAAAAGGGGGGTAACTTCCCATGATATTGGCAGGCAAGGAATAACCGGGGAGACATCCCCCATAATGAAGTGACAAAGGATCAAGCCTGCGACTATCCTGACAGACAATAACCGTGTACAAGATCATCAGAAACCCGAAGGCCCAAAACAGACAGTATATCACCATTCCCTTGAATTATCCAGAGAAAGGAAACAAGAGCCTTTCCACAGGCTGCCCCGTTCTTGCTCCACTCTGAATGATTCAAATACATCTGGTCCGGAGTCCGGTAGTCAGGATTCTGATGCAATCCCG
>JAUTBQ010020012.1:0-19001 GCA_032361185.1 Lepetodrilus ovalis
ATCTGGGATAATTCACCTGTCCGCCTGTGAATCGTACCTGTCCCGGACAGGCAGACAATCCTTACTGTCGAGCCCTGTATCTGTCATGAAAGGTCACATTCAAATCACATTGTATATACATGATATAGTCTGGAAGGTAATGCTAGATACACGTTTGGTACCATTGCTCAAGATCTATCTAACGCAGGGCATTCAAATTGTGCACTGTGCTATGAAATGTGTGTATCCTGCCGAATCCAAAATTACAACTTTGTAGATTGTGGAATAAAAATTCTCTATATTTAATCTATTAGTATTTTACTTCACAATTTTGCTAAAACTGTGGAGGGGTGCATCATCAAACAGCGATTTACATATCTTCAAATGCCGATGACAATTAGTCACATGACGATAGCATGAATATCCTATGTATTTATTTTTATGTAGATGCATAATACTTCATTAATCTGTCAATAAGGTTTACTATTATCTTCAGTTGGAAAGTGAACACAAACGCCAATGTATATCCATATTCAAATATACATGTATGGAGCAGACTTGTCATGCATTATACATGTTATAATACTTTTCAAAGTTGTCGTCATGAACATTGTAAAGAAGTATGATGGTTTGTGCAATACAGAAGATTTATGTGCCCAGGGATGGTATCAAAATCGTGGATATATAGAAATTGAAATTAAATGCAATAATACATTTTGTGGATTTACTAGTACATGTATTAGGGAAAACAAACATACCCGGTTATGTCGGTATGTCAAATCTTATGTTGAAATAAGTTCTCCTTTATGATAACGACTTAAATATCTCAAGATGCACTGTGCAAAGCTTTGCCTTGCTAAATTTCTTTTGAGATAACCCTTATTAATTGATTGATAACTCACATGTGACCAATGGTCATTGGTGTTCGAATATGTAAATCGATGTTCCCTGACAGAACAGCACCCCTCTGCATATTTAGCAAAAGTATGAAGTAAAATAGTAATTTTTATTAAATAGGCAGAATTTGTATTCCGCGATCTACAAAGTTGTAATTTTGAATGAACTGCGTTAAATAGTTTTTCGAGTAATGGTACCAAACAGGGGTATCTAGCATTACCTGCCAGACTATAGTACTTTTAATGGACAAAATTTCATATTCATAATACATTTGATTGTACAGTCGACCCCTGTTTATCCAGACAAGTGCGTTCCCGGTAATTTCCGGTTATCCATGGTTATCTGAGTCATTTTATATTGGAAAATATTGGTTCCCGGTAAAAACTGTCCGGATAGCAAGGGAACCGGTTATCTGAAGTCTGGATAAACGGGGGTCGACTGTACATGTATTACCGTAATTTCAAAATATTATTATTTTCATCATTTTTGAGATGGTGTTTTGTATTTATGTTTATATTATTGAGTTAAGTGAATTATTTCTTCAACTGTTTATTTGTGCTCAAGAATATTGCCTAACAATTTTTGTTAATCTCCCAATTTCATTCCAATCTGGCTTTCGTACATAGGCATTTTTCTATTTATCACGCAAACATGTCAAAGTCATTTCATGGCTGCCTGCAATGACCATGATCGATAATGACTTCACTTGGGTGGTGTCTTGTTAGTTTTCAATGTGGACATTGCAGTATTTTGTGAAAAAGGGACGAGGATGTGATAATGTTATAATGTTAGAATTAGATAAAATTGTGATTATCCGATTATTGTCACTCGCTTTGAACCATAATGCCACAAAGATCTGTCGCACAATCATATTACCCATTATCATGATCATATGAATACTGGAATTGGTGCATTCTTAGGAGACAAATATATCTAGTGCCAGTTGCAAATACAATACAAACCACGAAGATAGGTTAGCGTTGTCAAATGATTTTAATCCAGATTTCAATCATAATATTCAGAATTTATCCCAAGTAACAATCTTCATCACTGTTCATATAGATCTATGGGTTTTTGTTTCTATTGTCATATTCTCACGACTACAACCAGTAAAGAAGATATGTTATCTCTGCCTGTTGACATCGAATGAAACTCAATCTAGGTGGTAGAACCAAGCCACAGTGCCACAGAGCCAGAGTCGACTGAGAAAAGGTTTTTTTGACAGATTGACAACATTTAAAAAGAAATCTTTGTGTCGAGTATTTAGTAACTACAGATTGATGAAGTACATTATGGTTAGTTAAACATTTACAAAATACATACGAGTCATTTCCAAGACTTTCTTGCCACACAGACAATCAAAGAAAAGGAAGAGACGTGAACAGAGCTCAAATATACGTCGATGTTGTTGAAAACATATATTAAATGACTACTGCGCATGCGTCAATGTGTACAAAACTACTTTCCTAGTGTCGTATTATATTAGCAATTATACAATGCCTCGGCTTCTGATGACTACGAATAATAAAACCGCAATATTTAATAAATAATTAAAATATGTTATTTTTTTACCCTGCTATATTGTTTTCATACATTATTCAGTTACTTGAAAACACACATACATGTAATAGGATTCATCCTTTTAAAAAATATACTTTTAGCCTCAGAGCTTTCTTTCTGTTATAATATTACATACTGTAAAGCATAACATGTTAGCGCCACTAAACTTTAGCGTCCGTTGTATTATTGACATATTAGTGTCATAAAATGTTAATGAGCTCGTACATACGCCAACATCTATGGGATACTCTTTAAAAATATTTGAAATTAAATGTTAGCGTCTAATATAAAGAGCAACTCGTTATATTCGTTAACGTTTTGTGTTTGTTAACATTTCACGATTAACAGTATATAGATCTAACTACATCATTGATTAGTGAACATTAAGTAGGCTATGTAAACAAATTCTTAATATTAATACATGTACATGTTTTAATTAACATACTCTTGCCTAAAAATGTTCTTTGCACGTATATAGTGTGTAATATAAGTTTGCGCGTAATATAAGTCTTTTACAGTACATGTAGATTCTATATAACTATATATTGATCGAAATAGAGAAGGTTCTGGGGGGTCATTTGAAAATCTACAATGTTAAAGGTATCTGTGTTAACCCATAAAAATTGCAGATTTTGCCACCAATAACATTGGGCCTATGGAAAATGAAACACCCCCCACCCCCCTCCCCCGCTGATTATTTCTTTTGTATTTCGAACACTGTACTACATTTGGGGGTCGGGTGGGGTCTGGGGATTAGGGTTTAGAGAAGCTTTCAATTTCTCTTTCACCACAGCTTATCAGTCTACGGCAGGAGGTAGTCCAGAAATCCAGACGTCTATCGCACTGTATATATATCAGGGGCAGTTCCAGACTTTTAGTTTAGGCGGTGCTTAAAGTGTATTTAACTTAATTTTTGCTATGTAGAACTGTAGTTAACATCCTTCTAGGATGCCTAAATATCAAGTGTTATAACCCAACCATTATAAAAACATATGTTTATTAAATAAATTTCTCCAATTCTAGGAAGAGCTCGAGGCGGGTGAGCCCCCCTCTCCGCATCGGCCCTCTGTATACATGCATTTTAGCGAGACAAAGCTACTTTGTCTAGGCAGGAGGCAGGGAGGAAAACCGCAACATCCATAGAGCTGCAAGCACTTCGTTGATGGTACTGACAGAACAATGAAGATTACCACAATGGGATGCGGTGAATTCGTTGGGGAAAATATTCGCAGCACCAGGAATTTCGTTATCTATATTACATTTTTACTTAAAAGTCTATGGACTTATCGATCCATCATGTCCCTCAGACGCTCCGCAGTCTTACTCAAATATGACATATGATAATAGTCATAAGAAAAATAGTATGAGGTATTTCTGCATCTGGGACTTCCGTTTCCGGGTTGCATTGGCGGGCTGAGTGAAAGGAGCATTTCTATTTTTGGTAAACGATGACAGTCCGCATCACTAGCAAAATTATGGTCGTCATGAATTAAACCGTTACTTTTCTCCAATCAGGTTATTGTGATTGGCCTAAACTGTAATTAATCTGTATGCCATTCCTTTTGTACCGCAAAAAATGATAGAAAACAAGAATTTGTTGACATTTCCCAAATCAAATGATTTTGGGCCTGGCACTTGTTATTTAGAAGTTATAGTTGAACTTGATAAAGGAGATGAATAAAGTATATATGCATAACGATGTTTAATAGTGCTGTATCTCTGGGATCTATTTAGTATTATTTATTCCACATACGTTCAGCAATTGGCCGCTCCAATAAATCACTAGGAAACCTGGTAATTCGAAATTCCTCTATCCCTCCCTGCTGACCATAAGATATACTTTTTATATTGGTATGGCTCAGGTGAGCGTTAGAGCGCGATGATTATTATAGAATGATATTTTTTCATCACCCACTTTAACGACTTATGACATTAAAACGTGCCGTAATTGCTCCCACTTACCATATAGAAATGTGTTCTTGAAAGGTTTATTAGCTCAAAAACATGCATCATGCTAATAGATCGACATGGATATGTAATCGGCCTGAAAATTTCTCTTTTCAAATATTTGTACTTTTTCACGGCGCCAGTTTGCTATCATCACGTGACCAAATATCGTGGCTGTACCGAGATACACATAAATCCGTGACGTCAGGGGTCAACGTGTCATGTGACAATAACGTAATATTGATAGGATGCACTGTCTGTAGAGTGGCAATACAGATATCGTCCTTGGTCTGTCAGTATCAGCAAGTGCTCGCAGGGTTACTGCAACATTACTGTGCTACTGTTGTTGCAGGTTTCCTCCTGTCCTAAACAGACAAGTCGTGATGTTAGTGACAGATTCTAGAAAGCGACTACAAACCCCATTACAAATACAATCATATGTAGTAATAATCCGAAATGTGGCGTTGTGAAACTATTTCTATAAGTAAAAACTTACAAGTATGCAAAGTGAATGTACTATTAACCCTTTGAACAGCATATTATTATACATTTATATTGTGTGATGACCATAATAATGATGAAACAAAAAAATATTGTATGGATGTATTTTTTCTCTCCAGATATTCCAAGCGTAAATACCGAAACAATGCCAAAGTCAAAGGAATTTCTGTCTTCGACCGATTCTGATTCTGATTCCAGTGTTGAGGTTGGTGGGCCACATTGTTTGTTAGAGTTTATTGTGTTGTGAACAGTCCCCAAACATTTATATCGTTGATAATTTATTTCCAATATGAAATACTATTTCAAATGTTCATTCAGATCAGCATCTTGTTGCCTGCTACATTACCTGTTAATATTAATTTAATAGTGATATTTATTAAATTCAATAAATTAAATAACCCCATTTCAGTGATGGAAACTTACCCAAAAAAATTAGTAGCCTGAATAGTGATACAAATAACAAATGTTTACAAAAACATGAATTTCTACTAGCCCTTAGGATACCTTTAACATTGGGAGAAATGGCGCGGGCTAGTGTTAATTTCCGTCACTGCCATTTTCACACGAGACGAGGCAATGTCTTGCCCTTACTCCGATACTTGGATGGAGGTGGTATTGCAGTGGTAGATTCTCAGTGCACCTGAAGTTATTTGTCCTGGTTTCAGAAGCCCAAGGCTAAGAAGAAGAAGGTTGAGGCCAAGCCGGAAAAGTCTGAAAAGTCTGAAAAGAAGGGTAGTGGTGACAAGAAGAAGTATACCACCAACAGCTCGGGGGATAAAATGTTTCAGGTAGGCCAACAGGGCTCTAGGTTAACTTTTTGAGGCACATATCCCTGTGCCCTGTCGGACATAGAACTGTAGATAAATGGCTTGTTAATCTGGACTAATTCACATGTCCTCCTGTGGATCATACCTGTCCCGGACATGCGGACAATCCTTACTGTCGAGCCCTGGCCAATGGATAAGATGTTGGTTGAGGGGATAATGGTTCAGGTAGATGGGGGTTAAAATCGTTCAGGAAGGTCAGGAGATGGAATGTTTCATGTAGTTCAGGAATGAAATGTTTCCGTTTGGTGGATAAAATGTTTCAGGTAGGTCAGCTTGTGAAGAAACAATGATGTAGAACAGATAACTCTATATTTTTTATGTTGTTTTTTTACTTCTTAAATCACTACATCAAGCCAAATGGGATACAGATGTTCATAATAATTTGCATCATTTTCAGCCCTTAATTGGTTTCACACTGTTGTCTGGTACCAGTATTTTGTCGTCAGTTCGAAACCATCCTGCGTCGATGCCACATAGGCCATACCTTTTATACAAATCCCTATATTTTAAAAGGCGAGGATAGACCTTGTTGTGTTGGGTGTGGTGAGGACCTCACGGTCAGGCATATATTGCTTGACAGTGTGGACTTTGCTGTTCAGCGTGCGAGGTTCTATTCTTCTATTTTACTTTTGTTGGCATGGTTTTTCATGCTTCTTTCATTTTCTTGCTGTGTAATTGGTAATTAGTTCATGTATTTAGGTCAATGTTTTGTCGTCGCCTATGGGTGAGATATTCCCGCTGCGACGTAAAGCAATAATTCAATCAATCAATCTATTCTTCGCTTAACCTCAAACATTTGTTTAACCAAGTTCCTGGTCAACTTATTTTATCATTTTTAGAGGAAATTCAACTTTATGAAAGGTTTTAGTCATTTATTGTCTTAACATTGTCATATATGTACATGTTTTACATTTTACTCGACGTTTTGTCAAGGTTTTTCGTGCTTGCTTTATTTTCTTGCTTACCGGGTAAATCTAATTGCTAATTGTATTAAAGGCATTATATCATAGATATTTATGCTTTTAACTGCAAAGTACATTCACTTGACATGCATACAACCATGTTTGTACTTCCAAAAAGCTTTCCACCACTGTGTGGTTCACAAATCTCCACTCCAACCCTCCGATAGACAACCCGCTTCTTTGTATATCAGGGCAGATAACTCTCATTCCTGCTCGTATTCCTTCTTAGAATAGTGATACATCACGTACAAGATAAATAGCGGAATGTTCCATTATTTAATATAAAATATGATTTGTTTTAATACTATCGAGTGCTTCGGGATAAGTACATGAGTAAATAACAACTTTTGGGTGGATAAATCAAGCATTATTAATCTCGGATCGAAATTTGTTTGTCCTTTATGCAGGTCAATCAACTGTGCTATTATGCCTTAAGAATGATCTACTAAGTTAATTTTATTAATTTAAATGGATAAAAAAAAAATGGGAAAAAGGTTTACAAAGGGAAAACGAAGGAACAAACTCAGCGATACAAGTGGATAATAGCACTTGTTTTTCTAGATGGATCCAAGTCTTTTAAAGGCATAATATCACAGATATTTATGGTTTGGACTAGTTCTCAGCTACAACTGCAAAGTACACTGTACATGTACATTAATACTCTCTAGTGTTCTCATCTGAATTATACTTAAACATGTGATATGTTCCTAAAAACCTGAGTTGCATTATAATATTGTCTACTACTCCCAAAATAATCCCACAGTTAAATATCTTTTATTTACTACTGGTAATTCTAATTAATGATTCATACCTGTGCTCGCTACTGATGATTTACGAAAAAAATAAAGTGTGGCATTGTTTTCAGCTGATCGTTCCATGAAAACATGTCTGAAGAAAATATCAAGGTGAACTGCTTACGGCAACCGGAAGTGGAACCAACAGCAGAACTGACTGAAGCGTTTGATGTAATTGCAATACTACTTTTGTCAAATATTTGTGTGCTGCAGAAAATGTTATACATTTGTTGATAAGCTTAATTATCAAATACAGTTACAGACTAAAATTATTGATAAGTTATTTCACCAAGAAATGTTATAATTGAGTTACAATTTATCAACACCTGTTCACATCTCTATCTGTCAACTAGTGTTCATTTTGATCATTGTTGTTACCATATGGTTTTGTTGCTCATGACACATCTGAATGAGTGCACTGCACAAAATTTAAATGAGTTACACTAAGCTCAGCCAAAAAAATAACATTATTCTTATTTCTATCTGTCAACTAGAACATCTCAATACTATAGTTTTATTGCTCATAGATATAGCAAGAATGGAAACTTAAACTCTAATACTTGCTAGCCTGAATACCGATACAAATAAGAAATATTTACAAAAAAATATGAATTTCTACTAAAGTAGTCCGATACCTTTAAAGGTTAGCGTTGGGATAAATGGCTCTTGTAGCGCTACAATAGTTGTAACTGGGCTCCTGCCACAATAGAAATTGTTGACCTTACACTAGTTATAGCCTACAAGAGTGTTGTGCAACAGGATCCAGGGCTAGCAGGCTAGGGTTAATTTCCATCCCAGATGTAGAGTGCAATGTACAATATTTTCAGACACTGGTGGAAAATAACTTCAAGGTGTTGTGGGTGACGCCATCAGAATGCCTAGAGCTGGAACAGAAGGACAAGGGGAGTGTGTACATGCTGGACCCATTCAAAGGAGAGGTGTTTCAGCACCTGGCAACACTGGGCTGCAGGTTAGTCTTGGACAAATGGCATTGGGAATCGGCTGCATGTTTCCTCCTGCCGTAAACTGACAAGCCTTTATGTGAAAGAACCTTGAAAGTAGTTCTAAACCCCAATTATTATTATTTTTCCTTTAAATTTGAGATTTTATGAAATTTATGTATTTAATTATTAAAATTATTACCGTGTAATTTGCTGTTGCCTTTTCACTTGAAATGAACTTTGTTATAAGCAGCTTGTGAGTTAATAAAATCAGTAAATTTGTCATTATGTTCGTTGGAATTTGAATGAATTTGAATTTATAAATCAATGAGTTTAGTTTATAGTTTATCCTTCCCTTACAGCATTTTGCTAATCACAATATATTCTTTTTTATTTCAGAGTCTATGGTCCACAGTGTATATTGTCATGTTTGCTTTTGAAAATGGTGAGAGATTTTTGTGTGTGTGCTACCTATGAAAGTATTGTCGCGTATGGGTGAAATATTCATGTTGCAACGTAAAATAACTCACAAATTTCAAACTAGTTGTCTGTCACAGGCAGAATCAAAGATTATTACTTGTTTTATGCAAATAACGCCTACAGAATCCAATGTTATGTACCTCTTTTTGTACAAGTACATGTATGTAAATTGTGATAACTGCAGGACACATTCAACTACATGTAGTAATATATGATCAGGGGTCAATGAAAATTCAACAAGGAAATAGTCATTATTGATTTATTGTTTTTCTGCTTGACAGGAAATTCCACGTCGACGGGTTCCCATTTACAATTTGGCCATGAAGGATGTCCTTATCAGTTGCACCAGCGTGGAGAAGGCGAAGAGGGTATTTGCTTTCATACGCTTTTGATATCCAGGCAGTATCCATAGATGTTTCTTATATGTAATCCAACCTCTGCTGACAGGGTTATCAGCTTTAAATACTATCTTCACTGATTAGACCATGTGTCTGTTGCATTAATAATCCTGCGGATGTTGTCGCTTAGAAAGTGCCATCTTAGGTGCACTACCGAATGTGTAGGTCAATGAACTTGAAAGTTAATGTCAATAACCCTTTGGCTGACCAATGAAATAGCTCAATAGTTTGTCTACATGATATCAGACATGCTCTTTTTTTTTATGAAGATCGCGTTGGAAGAGGGTATATGTAATCATGCATAATACTGTATAACCCATTATCCAAGCATGGCAATGTTCCACGGAAAATCTGTCAATTTATGTGTCAAGGGGTTGATTCATTTGCCGTGGAAACGGTTTGGGGCATGTTTTCCACTGAAATCACAATTGACTTGCCAAATCTTATTATCATCATACCAATTTTGATGGCTTATTCTGAATGTGAAATGCTTCTAAGTTTGCTATAGTAAGATATTTCCGAGATGCTTCTCTACCAGTATGAATATGATGCCCTGTCTGTGCCATGGCAATGCATTTATCATCCTTAGTCTTGTCAGTACCAGCTGGTGCTCGGAGGTTTACTGCAAAACATTCAGCTCCATGAAGGTTTAAGGTTTCCTCCTGCCATAAACTGATAAGCTGTGATATAAGTGAAAAAATCTTGAAAGCGGCTCTAAACCCCAATTCCATAAAATTAAAATAATAATGCTGGCACTACTGGAGAGGTGACTGTGATTAATGGACTGCTTGCTGTTGTTCAGGAGGAAATCCACGAACAGATAGAACACATGGCTGGGGAAGTGAGTAAGGACTTCACAGACGCAGTCACACACCTGATCGCAGGAGAGGTGGGGAGCAAGAAGTATCTGGTGAGAGCTCGGGGGCCGAGGCCAAACCCTTTCTTTTGCAGGGATGAGAGTCTTCTGAGAATTTGCAGATTTTGCGGCTTGTAAACCTGGCCATGGCCTTCAGCCCCTGGATCCCAGCTGTTTCAGCGGAAAACACAGTTTTCCATTTTCGTCCCTGCATTGGGCAGGAGTTGCCGTCTGTCAGAGAATTGTCATCATTGAGATGTTTATATGATAAATATTAGGTTGTGGCCCAATAACGGTCCTAATCTATCAGTACTTGTGAACATCAAAAAGTTGATTGCACGTATTCAACATGCTGTATACCGGGAAATGTTCATGTTAGATTATTTCCATGGTATTGCAGCCTCGATATATTTATATATATTTTTAATCTACAAAATGTAACCTACCCGGTCGGGAATAAACAATTGTCATTTGGATCTCTTTCAGGTTGCTCGGAGTTTAGGAAAACACATAATGACACCAAAATGGGTACTGGCAGTATGGGAAAAAGCAAAATACAGGTTCTGTATCTTTCCAGATGTAATATTTTCTAAAATTTAAAGGAATATAATATTTATATGTTATGATAACTGTGTTTGCTCCAATGCCAATTTACAATTTATTAAATTTAGATGATGTTCATGATCATTAGCAATGACAGCTGATTTTTTTATTTTATTTACTTTATACTTGCTCCCTATTTTTATTGAAATTTACATTTTGGTAATTGTCATGATCATTAGCAATGACTGCTTGTTTGAAATATAAATGTTTTTGCTCCCATTTGTGTATTGAGATTAAGACTTATCTTACTTCAGACATGTACATGGGACTGACGAACAGTTTCAAAAGTATCGCTGTCCAATCTTCCAAGGCTTGGTCGTCACCGTGTCTGGTCTGGACCAGGAGGAGAGGAAAGAAGTCAAAAAAACGATCGAGTCCGAAGGTTTGTAAATAGTAGTATCGTTTTTCTTATCGATAACTTAGCCGGTGCATTTATGTATTCTCTTGTCTGAGAGGCTTGACAAGCAGTCCTTGACTTCTATTAATAACTTTGGGACATCCCATGGTCCCAGGTAGCTCTTCCTTTTCCTTTCCTGTTACCAGAGGTCAGTCTACAGAGTTGGGTAGGTAGGTAGGGCATCACTGTCCGGCTGGCTAATTGCTCTCATGTTTCAAGGTATATAGTGATTATTTCTGGTTGAATCTGAACTGAAGTCGGGTATTTTGCAGGAGGAAGATACACAGGAGAGATGAAAATGAGAGAATGCACCCATCTTATTGTCAGTGAAGCTAAGGGTAAGTTGACAGACTAGTGATAGTGAAACATTTAGTCGTCTATGGCAAAGTATTACTTCTGAAATGTGGATAAAAAACATAGGAATGTATAATTATTATAACATTTTATTCTAATGGATACATAAATACCACTGTTACACAACCCAAAGTGATGCATGTAAGGATTTGCAACATAGTACAGTGTCCCCTCGATATAAGGCTGTTCGATACAGAACGGATTCGGATATAAGGCGGGGTCAGATGTGGTTCCCATTTTGATTTTTTGTTATTTACCTGCACTATTATATAAGGCTGGTACTATAAGGTCATGGACCCCAAATTCAGCGTTATATCGAGGGGACACTGTATTTCACTTGCATTTTCTTACATTTGTTATCAATTTCAGTACAATTACTTTACTAAGTTTTGACATTTACCAGTTTATGTGACTGCATTTTAAAATAATATTATTATATTAATATCACCGTTCGCGTAAATTTGACAGGAGTATGCATACCATGCATTCAGTTTTGATCGCTGTTGCATTTAGGACAGAAATACGAGTTTGCCAGGAAGTGGAAGATTCATGTGGTGAAGCCTCGGTGGATGTATGACTCGATGGAGAAGGGCTACTGTCTGGATGAGTCAGACTACCGCGTGGATAAGGACATGGATGTGTCCACAGCGGGCCACCACAAAACGTCAACACCGGACAGAAACAAAATCTCCAGTAAGTCTGTATGCTTGACTAGTTGGGGGCAGGTGGTAGCACAATGGTACCAAGTTGGACTTGAGAGCAAAAGACCCTGCATTCAAATCCCATTCTGGGAGCCCAGCATCATCAATGTATGCAAAAGTTACCTTTCTGACACGATCATGATAGAATGTGTTGTCTGTACTGTGACAATGCAGTTATCATCCTTGGTCTCAGTAACAGCCAGTGCTTGCAGGTTTACTGCAACCTTCAGCGCTATGTATGTTGCAGGTTTCCTCATGCCCAAAACCGACACTCGGTGACAAAAGAATCTTGAATACAGCTCTAAGTCCAATTTCTAAAAAAAAAAGTAAAACATTGTAATAACATAAAAAAATATAAAATACGGAACCCAGTGGCTCAATGTGAAACATACATTGAGTTCATGATGGTGTTAGTCAATCCTGGGTACTCGGTGAAATAAAATAATCTTGAATACAGCTCTAAGTCCAATTTCTAAAAAAAAAGTAAAACATTGTAATAACATAAAAAATATAAAATACGGAACCCAGTGGCTCAATGTGAAACATACATTGAGTTCATGATGGTTTTAGTCAATCCTGGGTACTGTTCTACAAAGAGATAGTAGTGCTACAAGATTCCAAATGGTGTTAATCATGGTAATAATTGCTTTCAGATACCATCTCCCGTCTTGGAGACATAAGCTGCATATCAAACATTTCCGCAATATCAGGAATGATAAACGAAACGGCTGCCACTTTACAAAGGACACAGATCTCGCATCTAGAGAAGGCAGAAGACCCCCTAGACTCCCTTGATCTGACCCGTATACCTAGTGACCTATTCCTTGACGGATGCAAGGTACAATTCTTTTCGGATTTTGAGATTCTGGGCTCAATCTTGTAAACCTCTCTGTGACCTGCGACCCCTAGAATTCCAGCTGTTTCAGCTGAAAACAGTTTTCTATTCTCATTCCTGAATTCCTGGCAGTACACATTGTGTAGCATTTACTGACAGGATGTTCCTTTCACCACAGTACACTGTCTAGAGAACTCCGGACAGACATTTGTGTCAATGGAACTGTTCGCACACTATCTCGGACAGTGTGGGCTGTACTCACTAGCGAGGTGATGCAGACCGCACAATATTATGTCGTACTAAGGACACTCTTTGCCCCCATTTTTCTTACTTCAGACAGTGTTCCGAGTCGTTCCATTCACTCATTACACTGCACTGAGTGACATCACATATTTGTCTGAGTACAGTGTACTGTGGTGAAAGGAATGGGGACTGAATGTATCCTGTCTGTTTCAGTTTTTCTTGAGTGGCTTCAAGGGAGCAAACTTGGAAAAACTGCGGAAAATAATCAATGCCGGGGGTGGAACTAGGTAGGTCTAGTTTAATAACTTAAATTATTTTATTGTGCTCATAAATAATTAGCTTTTATCAATACTATCACTTTTGTCTATTTTTGCACATTTATTACAATTTAAATTTCAATGTGAGATTGTATATAGTTAATTTATGAATCATTTGCTCACACTCACTCAGCAGGTGCTGTTACATTTTGGTTTCAATTCTCATTGAAAAATATTTCAGATTTAACACTGTCAACGAGAGTGTGACTCATGTGCTGATGGGAGACAAGATCCAAAGTGACGTGGACATGCTGAAGACTGGAAACCTCAGGTATTTCCACTGAACACTGATATATTTCTTCTAAAGTAATTTAACTCTAAAGTATGCAAACGTACGACCATTATGTTATACTATTTTGAATTTAATTCCAGGCCACATATTGTATCAGCAACATGGTTGGTGGAGTGTTACAAACAGGTGAAAACTGTTGACGTAGAACCATTTCTCTGCTTGGAGTTACCTCCTCTTGATCCAACATCCCCCAAGCCTAAAGGGTATGTACGAGTAGCATATGTTCTAAATACAAATAGTTCATTTTCATCATTATTTGTGATTACTTTGACACTATAATGGATCCCAACTTCAGCATTATATCGAGGGGACACTGTATATATTTTTTGTTTGTAATTTGTCCTATAGGAAAAGAAAGTCTTCAAGAGCAGCTGCAGCTGCTATGCCAGAAATAGGAAATTCAGCACAAAATCCCGCTCCTGCAGATGAAATGGAGGATATCCTTAGCCAGTATCTACCTCAGGGTAAGAACAACAGGAGTTTTGTAACGTGCCCCGAGATTGCGAAAATTTGTTTAGTACAATTTCCAGAACAACTCAAGTTTTATTCACAATTCCCCCCATATTGACTAAGCTTGAGCATGAAATTGTACTAATGTTAGCGCTGGGACCCCAAATAATGACAATATCAATGTTAATTCTGACTGTCAGGGGACCCAGATGAAAATGATGTCAACCCTATTTCTGACAGGAACCTCAATGCAATCTTGGAGCCAGTTTGTTTGCATGTGGGGCTAGAAAACTATTTTTTTAGTTAACTCAAATACTTGTATTGAAGTCTGTGAATAAAAAAACAACATTTTCCATTTCCCGTAAATGTCAATTTAAGGACTAAATTTCTGTGCAGTCATCTGGATTTCTTTATTAATGATACAGAAACAGTGGGAAAAGAAACTACCCAAATTGAGATTAATCAACAGAATGACGAGACTGAAGTAACCATGAAGGAGAATGGTAGGTATACTTGGTATTTTGACAGTATGGTCTAATGATTTCGATTTGGAAATGGTATTCAACCTCTAGGAAAGTTTCCTTTCTGATGTATACATCCTATGATAATTAATGCATTACATACTTGCACATGGTGCATTGACCATCGATTGGTGTATCAGTTTCATCCATTGGTCATGGGTTTACTGCAACAGAGTCCAGGAATTGCTATAATCTTTGCAGGTTTTCTACTGCCACAATATCATTTTAAATATTCATCTGTACTTTTCTGCACAAGAGTTTTGGTTTGTAGGTTGTGACGAGGTTGATGGAGGGGAGACAACTCAGGACGATCCTGCTGATGCAGACAAGGGCATTTTTCACAAGAAGTCCTTTGTCTTCTTTGGTTTTGAAGACAATCAGGTGGAGGAGCTAGCCACGCATATAAAAGACAGGGGCGGTAAGGACATTATGTTACAGTTTGAAACTTGTGGAGCTATATCAGTTTGCTCGTCGCAAATGGGTGAAATATTCCCGCAACGACGTTTAACTCCATAATCACTCACTCACGCTGTCAGTTAGTATTAACTTATGCCGAGTACAAATCCTGCCCCCGAGGGCCCGGCATCAATGTTCACAGAAGTTGCATTTTTTTCTGACACAATATTGATAGGATGCACTGTCTGTAGAGTGGCACTATAGTTATCTGCAATATTTACTGCAATATTCAGTGCTACGGATGTTGCAGGTTTCCTCCAGCCCTAAACTGACAAGTTGTGATGATGTTAGTGAAAGATTCTAGAAAGTGACTCTAAACCCCATTACAACAACAAAACCATTAAAAATGTTTAACTCATGCTCAACTCAAGGTTTTTCTCACATATCCTCATATTAAGTTTGAACTTGGGGATGAAATTTTCATCAAAAAGTACCCCCACCTTTCACTACATCCTCACACAGATTCTTGGGATTCTGCTGTCTATAGAAGATAGATTTTGATAATTGAATATCGAGCTTCCGTTATTTATGTTGAATTGATGAGCTGTGTACATGGTACTATTTATCTTGATTTAGGTAAGGTTATAGCTGAAAACCAGAGAATTGTAGCCGACTATGCTATCGTTCCTATTGATGGGTACCCGGTAACAATTACAGTGAACGAAGTACTGACCAATGCCTGGCTGGTAAGTAATTTTCCATTCTCTGTTGATTTTTACCATTTATATATTCTCATTATTTTCTTCTCTGTTGAGGAAGAATTAATATTTTGTGGATCTGTTTGATACTAATGTTAAACTTTAGCATCTGGCTTAATATCTTTTTGTAGCAAATGTGCATTGAAGAGGAGCAGTTACTTCCAGTGAATACAAATGAGCTGTTTCATCCTGTTGATATGACGGACAACATTGATGAGTTGAAGCCACTACAGACCTGTGTTTTGTCAATCAGGTGAGATTGTTGTGTATTGGTAAAAGATTTCCATTTCAAAATACAATAATCTCACCCACGACCAGTGAGGTAATAGATATTAGACAGTACTTAGGTGCCGTTCATTTCAGCTGTGCGGAGTGTTCTTGCACAGGTATGTGACGTCGCACAGTATACTGTAATGAGTGACTGGAACAACTTGCACACTGTCTGGAGCAAGCAAAATGTATCTTGGATTATCATCTAGTTCTGTCGTGTCTGTTACAGTGGATTCAGTGGCACGGAGAGAGACTGCCTCATGCACATTGCCATGATCCTAGGTGCAAGGTATGTTACTGCCAACTAGTGTATATCCAAGGTGTTGTCGATGGAAACATAGAAACAGAAATTGTTTTTAAATTTGCTAAACATACCCTGCTTGTATATCATGAACGAGGCTTAAATATGTCATCACAGTCAAGGTCATTTCCACAGATATAAACAACAGTCTATGACGACAATTGGTCTTGCAAGCTATATACCAGGTGGTAGTTACTATTCATTTGTTAATGAGTTACATGTACCAAGCCGGCACATTGCAGTATACAATGTCAATACAATTTTGAATCGATGTTGAAACAACATCAGCGACGTTATGATGTGAAATCAACGTCAATTCGACACCATATTGACATTGTATGTCGCGATGTGCCAGCTGGGTATATTCACTTATGAAGGTATGCATGGTAGCAGTGGTAGTGCCTCAGACTAAAAGCGGTAGCACTTCAGCAGGATGCATTGATTTGGTCATCAGAAAGACGCCTATTTGGTTTCAGTTGCCAGGAGTATTTTGTGCGCCGAGCTAACAAAGGTCTGCTGGCTAGTACTCACCTCTTGGTAAAGGATGCATCGGGAACGAAATACGAAGCCGCTAAGAAATGGAAGCTGCCAGCAGTCTCAAAATTGTAAGTTTTTTTTGTCTTTTATTTGGTGTAAATGTCTACCATTGTCATCTATAGATGGGAATGATCTAGCATCACACCCTCTTCAGATATTTGGAATGTTATCTTTATTCCATAATCATAGATGATATGCAGCTTCATGTTGCTTAAATAAGAATGGATTGTCTATTATAAAAAAGTGCGGCCTTAATGAGCTGAAACCCTATGCTGTGCCATATACTGTGCAGGAACAATAAAGGGGAGATAACTCATCGTCCATATTGCTATACATATGTTCAATTATTTTTCAGGTGGCTGTTTGCTTGTGCTAGGTCTGGTAAGCGCCAACCAGAACTGGAATATACTATAGAAACAATCCGAGCCCGGAAATCTGCGTCAGAATCAAAACCAGTGTCGGAAAAATCTCGTACAGACTCTCCAGCAGCGTCAGTTCAGAAATCTTTACAGACAGACAAATGTAAGGTGACTTCTAGTGAATTGAAAAGCGACGATGCACAGGTTCCCACGTCTTCTGCCGAGTCGACACAAGGAAAAGCGGATGTTCTGGACCCAATGTCTTCAGTTAAATCTCTCCTGGCTCAGGACAAACCTCACAAAGACAGTCAGAAAGAGAACATATCACACGAGCCCACTGAGGTCACTAACAGAATCCAGCATGGTCGAATAAAGGTAGGTGCCATCTAGAGATTAGCAGTATTGTTATACAGAGGTTAGTGTTACATTGGATGGGAGCCAGATACCCCTGGTTCAAATGCCAGAACGGGAGCCCGGCATCAATATTCATGAAAGTTACCTTCCTGATGCGATTGTGATAGGATGCGATGTCTGTAGTAGAGCAATACAGTTATCATCCTTTGTCTGTCAGTACCAGCTAGAGCTTCAAGGTCTACTGCAACATTCAGTGCTACAGATGTTTCTGGTTTCCGTCTTCCCTAAATTGACAAGCCGTGATTTAAGTGAAATAATCTTGAAATTGTCCCTTAAGCCCAGTGTTATAAATTTAAATGTTATGGCCACTGGCCAATAAGGGAAGTAACTTTTATTTTCTACTGGCCCTGTTGAAAATCAGCTTGCCCAGAAGCTAACCAAATTCATTATCACTTAAAATTTAGCTGGCCTGACTGATCCTCAAGTTTATAAAACTGCTGGTCCGAAGTGAAACTCACTGGCCTGGGGCCTAAGGACCAGCTGTAATTTCGAGCACTGCTTACCCCAATAACAAAAGAAAATAAATAAATAAAAATACAGTGTCCCCTCTATATAAGGCTGAATTTGGGGTCCATGAATTTGGGGTACCAGCCTTATAGGATAGTAAATAACAAAAATAAAAATGGGATCCACATCTGACCCAGCCTTATATCCGAATCCGCTCTGTATTGAACCGCCTTATATCGAGGGGTTACTGTATTCATGGTATATGAGAGTTATGTCCCCTTGCGTTAATACAAAGAAGGATGGAACAGAGCATATTACGTGGTCCCAAATAACGAAAGGGGACAAAACTCCATTGGGATGAATACCGAAACGGCAGGACATGCAGTTTCGCCACCTTTCGTGTTTGTGATCGTATATTATGTTCTATTCCATTCCATTTGATTCTGCTTTGTTTTCCATTCTATGTTTCATGCTTCGTTTTGTGTCGTTTCGCGAAACAGAGTGTTTCGGTATTTACCCATAGGTAGGACTCAATTTCTTAGAATACCTTCACAAATCAACTGATGCATCAAAGACAAGATTGTCGTACTATACTGGTTACGGGCCTATTATCGCCTGAAATATGGACGTTTTCCTGGATATTTTTCTTAATATGTACATCAAC
>JAUTBQ010020123.1:0-19001 GCA_032361185.1 Lepetodrilus ovalis
CACATGATATCAATGAAGGAACTCCTAGCGTAAGATTAAATGGTAGTAATAGTTCTGATAATGATGGGCAGGTGATTGCATATAAATGGAAGGTAGAGGACAACTCTGGATATTCTTCGGTGCAAATATCGAATGATAGTAGTTCTTCTGTTGAGCTAAAAGGTTTGCCTGTTTTTGTATCTCAAGATGTCACTTTTAAAGTATCACTTGTTGTAATAGATGATAAGGGGGGTAAATCTAAAAAAGTATATAAGAATATTAAATTGAGTGATAAAGATGGAGCAGGTGCTGTAATAAGTAATGTGGATAGTCAACAATTTAATGGTACTTGGTATAGTCCTTGCTATAACAATAACCATAACTTTTCGACTAAAAATATATTAACCGTTAATGGTGGAACAATTACAAGTGTGGTGAAAACTTATGCAAATGATCTTGATTGTGTATTACCTTTAACTCAAGTTTCTAATGTTGTTATTGATGCAGATTATAGAGGGAAAACCCGTAGTTCAAATTGTATTAATAACGCCGGTATGGTTACGAACTTAATGCCTACGAGTTTAGTTATTAATAATGGTCAATTGAATTACACAAGGTCAGATCATATAAATAATGGTTTGGCATTAGTGACTGGAGAAATACAGGAAAAATTATTTCCGGATTCAACATTGATTTGTCGAAAAGCGAACGGTAATTTGTTTTTTGCTGGACAAGAGTATAAAACTGTTCCAAATAACACTGTTGTAAATGCAAAAGATATCTCGTTGGTTGTACCAGGGAATGATATTTATTGGAAGCTTGGTGTATTTAATTTTGATGCAAATCCAACAATGCCGGGATCTACAACAAGCAACGGCATAGGGAAACTAATAATAAATGCAATAGATGATTCAAATAGACAAGACTACGAAGATTCTATTGTTACTTTATCCTACAAACTGAATGGACCAGGTGTTTATATTCTTATTTCTCATGGAGCATCAGTTCAAAGTGCCCCTCAAAATAGTATTCATTTAATTTTTAAATATTGCTTTATGGAAATGCATATTATATTATTATTTTTTTTTGTAAATTGAAAAAGAAATATTTTTCATAAACTTTCAACCATTTATCAAACATTAGACGACTTCCACAATTTAAATAAAAAGTTTGTGAAAAGTTATTAAGATAGAAATAAGCTAATAGTAATATGACAGGTATTGTATGTTATGTAAATATAAAGTTGAATGCTGTATTATATTTTTAAGGTAATATCTCTATTATCAGACATTAAGAAAAGCAGCACAATGGCATTATGGTAATGTTGTCAGGGGTTCTGCTATCTAGGTATAACCCCATGTGGAGATCAGTTTCCCCAGCAGGCCTGTGTAGATTAGGATGCAATGTTTGGAATTACCTAGTGCTGTTATCTTCTTTATTGGTTTATCCATACCAGTGGTTTCTTGTGGGTCTTTTTCTACACCACGAAGATGATGCATGTAAACAGACTGTTCCACTGCTATTACACTGGAGAAAACTGCTTTAAAAGTTAACTCAAAGGTTGTTTCTTTTTCGCAATAGATGTAATAGTCACTGATATATTTTTTTTTAGATTTACAGTTGGAATTCTTATTTGTTTATCGTCATATATGGGTGAAAGGTACCTGTTGCAACTTAAAACAATAATTCATTTACTATTATTCGTCGGCTCCTATGGGTTAAATATTCCCGCTGCGACGTAAAGCACGAGTTCATTCAATACTATTATTTCCTCCCCAAAGATGTTAGTCATCAATTATTACACGACCAACTTTGTATTTATTGTGAATCAAACTATTTATTTTAAGTTGTAGCAATTTTAACTATTGACACATTACTATGTATTCTGTTGCTATTCCCATGACATGTTGTTATTACTGTAACAGTGTTCGAAACCAATAGAAATGTTTTGGATATTATTATAATTATATGAGAATCTGGTGCAATTCCTGAATCCTATGTTGTATGTTTTGAGATGGTCCCCTTGGGTCCAGTTGGATCAATATCATGGGCCAGTGGGTGTCCACTGCATTAGCCACATTTCACTGGTCAAGCCTATTATAGTGTATTCTGTGCCTGCTTTACTAGCAAACAGAAATTGTAATTTAAACAATGGGCTGAATGGGCACTATCTAGCCTTTGAATTATTAGGTTTTCATGTCTCTAGCCACACCTCAGCTCAGAGCGGGAGGATTTATCCCACTGTGGAGTAAATTCAATATTGCCGTTTAATTTATCGAACGCACACCCATAAATTACAGCAAAATAAAGTCTGGTGACTTCAAACTGTGCATCATTGAATTTTGTTAAGACTTTGTAATCCCTACGTTATCAAACACGTATCTACTCGTTTAATGCTCTTCAAAGAGGTGGGTTTATGGCCGATAGGTCAGTACCATCTGTGATGTCAGAGAGGCGCGTCGTCTACATCATTGTCCACTCAGTGGACATCATCACAGGGCATTACGGGACGTTTCCAAACTATAATGCAATTGTGTAATGCAGTCCTTTTGTTTTCAGTATAAGTAAGTCGGTCCAATTCTATGTGTGTTTATCAATCGTTGAAGAATTAGCATGTAGATTTAAACCAAAGGTAAAAATATTTAGGGAAAATATCGCCCAATATATGTGAAAAGTTTGCATTGACCGATTAGGATAGTGTTATGATGTAAAATATTATTGATGTACAGTGTGTATGAATTCTCATTTAAATTTAAGAGTTTTCCATTTATGTTGAAAAGTACTGATGAAATCAATTGCAGTTAAATATTGTTTTCCTATTTTGCAGGAAAACAGAATGAGCATCGCCATGGAAATAATGATCACCTATGTGAATCAACTGAAAACACTATCCGAGAAAGAACACACAGAGCTAGAAGAAGCAAGGTTAGGCCAACGAATGTAATCCATAGTTATAGTGGAAATACTTTTTATTTTGTAAATTCTAAAACCACATGTATTTTTAATAAAGCATTAAATTATGTATCCAAGCCAATCATGAGAGTAAGACTTTGGTGGATGTACTGTCATTTCTGTGTTGGACTGAAGATATATTATCAATGTTCTGTATTATTGGACAAATATTATTTTCAGTTTTTGATAATGCTTGATGTTTAGTAATTCTGAGAAATAGTTTTTCATTTTCAGTCAGACTGAATAGACATGTTATCATCTATTTACTTTTTCAGACGAATATTGCAAGACAAGCCTTTTGGAAGCAGTTCCTACACAACACTAGGTTAGACATCTTTTCATAGTTAATGTACATATCTGACTTGACAGCTTAATTACCTTGCTAAGCGGTAAATCATTTCACTCTATGCAGATGCCTACTTCCTTTGAACACATCCAATAGCATAGATTGAACAAGCTTTCTAAAACTACTGCTGAAATTGTGCCTTATCTATGTGAACTGCATTTATGTCATAAATTTGTACCAATGGAGAGAAATAACATAGCTCCAAGTAAAGGTCCTTGTCTTATCTTTCAATAATGACATTAGACACATATGATATGCTTATTTTTTAATGAATTTCAGGTCATACGAATCGATCCATGTCTGTTGTTGGTTTAAATGTTCCTCACAAGGTATGTGAATATTTTCTATGTTTCTGTACAATAATCACAAATCCGAAAATATATATCTCGCTTAGATTTGTCATGAAAACAGTAAAATTGTGTCCTTTTTTATCTACACGTACCAACATTTATTTTGGATTCACTCAGTAAAGCTATCCAATACAATTTTTCTGTAAGCACTTAGGCTTTTCCTTTTTCACATTTTGGAATTTAAAAACTATTTATGTCTTTATGTATATGATTTCCATGTCAAGTTATGCATGAGACACGAAAACATACTCCTTTTTTGGGGGGGGGTATTTGAATAATTATTTTTGATATTATTTTTATTATTTGTCTTTAAAAGTTATCATTATTATTTTTTATTATTTTTACATATTATTATTATTGTTATTGTTATCATTATTTTTATTTTTTATCGTTGACCCCTTTGGCCATCAGCGTAGCCGGTCGCCTAGCCCAGGCACAGTGTCTAAAGACAAGGTACTGGCCTGTCTTGTGTCCCTTCCAGTCAGCTGTTGTAAGCTTAGATAGACACTCCATCTATGGGAGTTGCCCATTCGGTAGAAACCATTATATGTAGGCAATTAGTTGCTTGAAGCCTGAGCAGTTATTGCAGATTATGATTATGACAGTATAGTTGTGGCTGGACCGAGGTCTACTAGAGGAATAGTTGTTTCTGTTATTTTGCCGTGTGGTTGAAATATATTTATTTTCAGCCGACATATTATTATGTGATGAGATTATTCTGCTTGATGAGTGTGTGACCTGGCTGCATTTAGCTTGTTTAGTTTTATTTCATTTTAGTTGCTGTTTAGTCCACATTGGAGATGTTATAGTGCTACTCCATTACATTACAATGCTGCTTCAATAGTCACAAGTTCTTTAAATGTAATATGCTTGGAGTTGTTTTTGAAAGCTGTTGGTAATGAAATTTTAATTAATATCAATAACCATACACAATCAATTTAGGATATAGCATTTGCACGTAGAACTTAGGTCAACAAACATACAGCACCACTAGAGCTAATATACACAGTTTTACTCTTCTCAAAGCATTCATCAGACCATTTCAAGAAACGATTCAAGAAACACGGGAGAAACCTGATTCTTGGAATTTCACATTTGTACCATTTCTTTCATAATTAAATAACCAGGTTTAATTCTATTGAAAACACTAAGGGCACCGATGCTTGTCACTTTAAAAACATCTGCACATGTCGGACGTTTTACCATGTCCAGTGTACAGCTAGCTGGGCTCAGGGATGGTGTGGTGTAGACCCCAGCCACGAGCACACCTCTCTCCCCGTCCGTCAGTCCAGTCGGTGGGCTTGCTGGTGTTACACGTCTGATCACCCTGTGGCTCCCCCAACTCCTGCCAGCTTACACGGGCACACAAGTATTGATAACTCATCAAGTCTCCGTCCACAAATACGTAGATGTTTATTCAGGTTCCTTGACCGTTTCTCTCGGGGAGTCGCACTACAGGTGTCAAACTGTAGACCTCCACAGATGGGAGTACAGCCAGATGATTTATGAGCCGCTTGTCGGTAGGGTCGGGTCCCAAGTTGTCTCCCTTGGTCCATTCAGCTCCTCGCTCCATCTCTCTCTCTCTAACACCAGTTTATGGTACAGGTGGTGTTCGTTAGACCGTGGTGGCTTGGATGGGCCGTGTCATTACTGAAATTACAGTTGCAGATTTTGTAATAACATGTTTGAGGATGAGAATCTGTTATGGCACATGGAGTTTAGCCCTCCTTGCCCTGTTAATCCTGCATATCCCAAGGGAATCTGAAAGCGGTTTTTGGCACATGTCAATTCCCACACCTGGTTGAACAAGATGCATACACAGAAATACATTCATTATGCTTATTAATGCAATAAATAAAAAAATCCACCATAAATTACACACATATTCAGCTTGCAATGAATTGCAAGAAATTAAACATTACCAAAATTATTTATATAATGTGCAAAATGGCTACAAATATAAAAATATATGGCTATAATATATTGTAGGTTTGCTTTTCATTCACATGCATTTTAAAAACAAATACTGAAGGATGCTAGCTAGCAATCTAGAATACCATACATGGCACATTATATTGTCTTACATACAGGCTCCTGTAAGATCGTCTATCAGTTACAACTTATATATTTTTTCACCCACACTTCATAGAGCAGCTCTATAGTACTCAATTCAATCTGCTGAAAGTATTACCACGATGTTAATAAGAACAATCTGTATGCTACGCACACTAGACGAGACGACGGAGCGAAGTCGCCTTGCCTCGGATGTGTGGAGGCGTAGGTAGTCCCATGCTGAAACAGTCGGCGTCTTTGGTAAGATACAAAGATCTACCTTTCACATCTTAACACTGAGCCTTTCGTCGTCGTGCACAATTTCTCTATGTATTCAAAACTATATATTTTCTATTCTATAATGTCTCTTTCATCATTCCTTCTCTTTCTTCAATCCACTGAAGACTATCCTTTTGCATATCTAACCATTTTTTTTCTCTCACATTCTTCTTACAAACTTTTTCAATTGCACAGCTATTGATCTAGCTTCATGATACCCATACTTTGTTTCATTTTGTATATTAGTAATACAATTCATGTTAAATTAAACGAGTCAATTTTTATGAATGATTTAAAGCTATTTTAAGTATATATTCAAATACTCGTATTCATCAGAGTATTGAATTGTTTGGAGAGAAATCCTTATAATTTTAAGAAGGTATGCTCAACATGTGTTTAATTTGATACATCGTAACTGGTTGAATGTTTATCCATCAATGATCAAGTAACTTTCAATATTCTTTCATATCAAAGTTTTATATAAATCTAGTAAATTTTAATTTTGTTTATCTTTCTACTGCATGGCCTTACAGCAGCACACATCTGATCTTCTCTCGCCCTTTGTAACATTTAACCCCTTCGTTATCAGCAATACTCAATCTCCTCATTAACAGTAATTGCTATCATCAGCTGAGAGCCTTGTCAGCACCTACCACCAGATTTACAATTACTTAACATCCTCGACACTTATTTGGAGTAATTAGCAACATGCCTTCAATGTTGTGTCATTCCATATTCAAGCGTGCACCATCATTAAATATCTCCTGTTTGAAGATTGATAACAGCACAAAGCTGAATTTCGGATTGTGCGTACATTCAAGATTAATTGTGTGTGCGGGGTTATTTGTTCGATCTGTTTTTGAACGTGGCACATGTGTATCTACTGGTCTCTCTTTGTTTCTTGGTAAATTAATGTTGTTTTCCCACCGATTAATCAGTGTTAATCAGATGTGATAACTGTTTTATCTCTAGTAATCAGTGTGGAGTGTTTTAAAACAATTTGAGGTGTTGGTCCTCGTAATTAATGGTTCTGTATTCACAGAGATTATATCATGACAGGTAGATGGATATACATGACAATACATCTCCATCATACTTACTTATTTTTACTTGCTATTTGCTATTTGTAATTCTATAAAGTATCTATAATGATGTAAATTTTTCTAGAGTTTTTCTGGCAATGTTTATTATCATGTGCATCATATGAATATAATATTATGCTACTAATATGAGAATATGTTTGGTTCATTTTGTGAGTTTTTTTTCTTTCTTTCTCGTCACATATGGGTGAAATATTCCTGCTGCGACAGAAATCACTACTTTCAATCGTTTCTCACAATTGTTTTCATCATTACTCATTATCATGATTTATTAACATCTCTGTCGTATGATGTTGATACATATTGCATCTTGGTATGGACAAGCAGAATTTAATTACTGAAAATTATATTTATTGACTGAACATGGCTCGACTTAAAATAACTATTTCTACGATGAGTCAATCTTCATATTGCCAGTCCGCCAGACCATTTATTCATCTCACTTGGACATATTTACTTATATTTCAGGACATTCCAGAAATCTCGAGATATTAATTTATGAACATTTATCTTTAAATTTGTGAAGTAATATATATATGAGTGAATTTCTTATTTTTGTATAAAGGAGATGAAGAATTTATGTCAGTGATAATGTTATTTGTTAACGACTATCATTTGATAACAACCGTGTGAGCTTATGCTGTATTTTACTTACATAACAATAACAGCATTGTGAGAAATTATGATGTTTTATTTATTTGATATCAATATTGCTTATGCTATGTAATTTTTCACAGCTTTGACATGTAAATACTTGCCACCTATCCCGGTTCTTTACAGTGTTATAGTGTTGATATCCTGCTTTGTGATTGTCACATTCTTTTTACTTGACAGTAATGTTTTTCCTATATGGAATTGAACAATTTGTGTCCTAATGTTAATCTTAACAAGAGACCCATTGTTAGTGTGGATAGGCTTCTGGGCAGACCACATACTTACACCACTACATGTTGTAGTGCAATAATGATTGTGGCTAATAGTCAATATTGAAATAGGGGTTATTTACTAGAACAGGGTTTCATTTCAGGGGTGTAATTGTATTATCTAAAATGTTAATCGTCGCCTATGGGTGAGATATTCCCGCTACAACATAAAGCACCTATTTATTCATTCATTTCAGGGTTATTTGTTATATTGAGGGCAGATATAGAACATAGTTTTTTTGGTCCATTCAGCTCAGGCTGAAAGGTTCCAATATTTATCATGGGTGTATAGATATGAGAAAAATACTGAACTGATTGATAGGACAATACATTTAGTTGAATTTGTATCTGTGAATAATAAATTTATGATTTTAATAATGGTTTTTTTCTTTGAGTGAGATTAACGTCCTTTGCAATTTACTCTTACACTCAGAACTTTAATTTTCTTCTTTAAGTCTACTTCAATCAAGTAGAACTAACTCGATTAACAACACATGATCACTCAAAACATGCTAATCCTCTTATAAATAGCACCTGTCTAATATTATTTTACAATGGCATCTAGGTAGATCAGTTTGATGATTTCTTCACTAATTAAAGGTATTACTCGATTTAATGGGTATTTTAAAAATTCTTTTGTGAATTATTATGTCGACCACCTTCCACCCAAATCCTTGAATAGGACCTGCCTTGAATTATATTGTTGCTGAATCCTCTCTTTTTTGAGTGACCCACAACAGTAATAATTATATACACATACATATACCTTGCCCAGATCAAGACTACTAATTGAAAGGATAACTTATTTCATTGAAATAGATTTGATTTGATCCGATAATCATATAAATTAATGTAAACAAGTGAAGCCAAAATGAACAAAAATAAACATCTTGGTAATTAATCACAGGTGAAATCCATACTTTCTTCTTATTCGCTATAATAAAAATTATTGTAATTGTCCAGTAACATACATCTGTGTTTCTCCATCACACCTTAAAATGTACGTGTTGTAAAGCTAAAAGTGTATACAGACATCAGACTCAGGGACTACAACATTTTGTAGTATGATTTTATGCTCAACTCGAAGTTTTGTTCACAAATCTCTATAAATTTAGGCTTGAGCATGAAATCTTGCTAAAAACATTCCATAAACTTTCAGGAGCCAGGTGAAATAGTTTCCATTCATGTAACATACAGACTATGAACCAAATTGTAATGCAAGATTTATGACGCACACACATTACAAGTTCCACAATAGACAGTTTATCTGAATACAAATAATAGAGATTCACTTCTATTTTTGGAAATATATGTAAATCATGTTTGAAATTATTTGCTCATGCTTGTCACGTTAGATGATAACTATTTGCATGTTTGTATAATGCTGGGTGTGTTGTATAGATGCTATGTTGTATAGTAAACTTGCATGGTATCATAGTGATAGTGCTCGTATGAACGACAAACCCACCTATAAAGTAGCAAAGATGTAGTAAAACATTCACATTTGTCTACCTTACTTTGAGACATTTGCTCACCAAAGGTTCAAACATCAGTTTAGCCTCAGTTTATTTACAGCATGTTTTACAATGTTGATCTCATAATTCCTTTACTGTTTGTCAATGGTTGCATGCAACATTCTCTGATATAATATTGGTAGCAATGGGTACCGTATAACGTTTTGTTACATCTTTGCAGCTAATTAATATGTTCCTGGTGCTATCACGTACAGCATGTACATGTTTAAATGTATTGTATATTCAGAAAATATTAGTGTCTTCCAGTCTAAGAAATAAAAATGCATTGCTCCGATCGTGGCATTGCGTCTCATTAAAATGAGTTCATGAAATTATTTTTCTCTGCAAGGGTTGCCATCCTTCAGAAAGGTTTTAAAGATCTACCTCTTGCAATAACATGTTAGGGATTATCAGCACAGTACAGTCAATTTTGCAAGTGTCTTGAGTATAATGAAAAGATTTGCTAGGTAATTACGACCCTATCAATTTGCCTTCCTCTCACGGGTCCATTAGTCCGGTTTAGCTGAGGGGCTCAAGTCCCCTTACAACAACACTCTTTACTGTTAATGTATCATTGACTCCAAGGATGAAGCATTCAGAAGCAGCTACCTAACAAACTGTTTCTCTCCCTCCCATGAAACGCAATTAGGATTGTCCAACACTTAATTTGTTTTGAGCAATTATGTAAGTGTCAGAAGAATCATTGAGAAAGCAATCTCCAGGGTGCTGTTATAGAGAGACCCCTACAAACAAAAAAAAGCACCCCATTCTTTTTGTTAATCTTGACATTTAGTGACTGTCGGTAAACAAAACAATTGTAAATCCCAGGAAGGCGGGGAGTATCGTGTTCTTAACACCTCCCGACAATACACCCCCCACCGCCCGAGAGCCTTACCCACCACCCACACTGACATGTCCCACGAGGGAGCTATAGCTTCAATACCCCAGGACCCCACCACTCTGGTGGAAGGATATCCTTCCCCTCCTTCACAGTCTAAATCCTTCATTACTGCACAATGACATCACAGCCGTGCGCCACTTTTATTAAAGAGCCTTGCTCTCATCTCTGTGTGTGTTGTCGCGCGCACACCTTCGCATTCCCGCTAATTGTGTTACCTGGGCTCCTTTGTGGCTGTCTTATCTTTTTTTGCCTTTTTGGCTCAGGGCTGTGCCCACCTGGACAAATAAGTGTTCTAGCCCATCAATACCCGAGAGCATCTTAAACCCCATGTAAATTCCCTGCCACTGTACCTTCTTATAGCTGATATACTTATCCCTGATCTAGTGTTGTTTTACACCCTCTGTAATTGGCAATTACACGGAAACAAATTTGGTCAGGAGAGTAATTTATCTTAAAACTACTTGTTTAACCTTTTAATAACAAATTATTTATTGAATCTAATCGACAACTAATTGTACATATAAAAGTAAAAAATGTTAGAAATTGACCCATAAAAACATATAAAGTTTTGTTTTTACTAAATTTATTGCTCAAGAATTCTCCCAATAAGTATAACTCGGTGCTGATCCAAACATGGTTTCAATAATAATCACAAGGTGAGTCACTTTATGGTACATCCAGGGTTTTTTCCCCATTGATTGAAATTGTCCGCCCCTTGCCATATGTTAGCCAGGCCTCGTACAATCAGCAATAGCTTTTTACAACATCGTAAACTCCTGCAACCCAAACACAGTTCTGCCCAATTCGCTGAATTTTCATCTGCAAATAATACACTGCAGTCGTGTCCCGTCTCACCTGAGTTGTTTAGAAACTTACTCATCCAGGAACGTTACGAGAGCAGCTTCTCGAAGAACGTACTCTGCTTGCCAGCTGTCTGTGAAAACAGGCATCTATGACCAGCTGGTGTTAAAAACACCTCGCTTGATGGATTTAGGACGACAATATTGACCAAATCATAACAATTTTAGATCATTACCTACAATATATTTAACATGTGGAGTATTGTAAGTTGTTTAGTTAACGTTGGAGGCTAGTCTGAGTGATCTTGGCTGCTTGCCAGCTGTTCCATGTCACTTTATTACAGTACATTCATTCATTATTAATGATTATCATATATTATTGATGATTCCCGTTACATTAAAAAAAAAAAGTCGCTCGAAATTTAAATTTGGAATTTCAAACAAAATTTCAAATTGAGTTTAAATAAGATGGTATAACTCTCAAGTTAATCATTTAACGTAATAGAAAACAGTGAATGAAACATGTGATCTTTCTTATGTAATATTGCTTTATTTCTGTGGCAATATTGATATTTATATTTACCATACTATCATTTAATTTTTTTGTTTAAATTAACTTCAATAGTTTAATGTTCATATATGACGAGGGCATGAACCTGTCAAATACAATTCCTTTTTTGTGTGAATTTGTACCTCTGCATTTTGGCTATTTTCGATAGAAATTTAAAATAGTTTATAACTGAAATTTATTCCCACTGCGATGTAAAACAATAATTAAATCAATATCTGAAATTCTATTGAACCTTTTTTCAGTAATTTCGTAGTTATTGCATTGATTCTAATTGCAACTGAGTAATGGTTTAATCTAATATTTACATGTATTCTATTAAAGTTTTATGTAAAAACGACCAGCTGTTTTTGTAAGTTCAAAAATTAAAAAGTAACTAAGTTAGAAAAATGTATTTTTAATTGTCCATCAGAAAGCTTAGGGTGATTTGGAGTTTTATGCCAATTTGGACAGTATTTCAGCTACATTGTGGAAATGTGTTCAAGTTAGTACATTAACCCACATCAGATTTATGTATTTGTAAGACCTATGACTAGAAAGAGCTTGAGTCGAAATAAGTAACCCAAGGAGCTGTGCATTGTGTACAAGTATGTAGACATTACTTGGCAACTTCCCCGCATGTGAAACTGTTCACCATAGAGATTATACTGGGCCAACATAGGATTCAAACCTGAACCTTCAGGTTTGTAATACAACACACTACCACTATGCTACAAGATAAAAAGGAAAATATTGTTTCTGATTAAATGTTATCAGAAGTCATTCTGTTCGACAGTTGAGAGCGAGTTCTTGCAAAAGCAACCTTAAAATCAACATTGAAGTAGCCTCTTGCCATGGGCATCTTTGATCTGTATCCTCTATCTGTCCAAATTAACCCAATACTTATAGTGACCTTTTTGCCATATTAACAATTACTAACCAAGTACACTCACTACTCTTTCACTAATTGTGATCAATATTAACACAACCTAGTCTGCTAGTGTAGTCAAGTCTCACATGGAACTGCATGCATGTTTCATAGGACATTCCTCTCTTTACGGACTTCAAGCTGCATGGAAGTGGTAGAGAGCCCTTGACTTGTGACGACGACGACGAGGTAAGTATCGGCTTCAAATGGTCCCACAGGTTTATAGTCAACCCTCAGTCCAATATGTACATTGGGAGAAGATTATCTCCCCTTTTCAGAAATGTTCACATTCTTTTCAAATGTTACCCAAGTTATTTTTTTACCATTTAAGTCAAGCTTTACTAATATAGCAATACCATCAATTAAGCCAAGAAATAGCAATACCTTCAAGAGAGCTGTTTACAAACATTTCCATTTTGGGTTATCACATTACGATACTGCTCTTACTAGTGCATGTATCTGGGTGCTTCCAGTCGACAGAAGGTTGTAATCAACATTTTACTGAGGGTTGGCTGGTTGTAACATTACAATATTTGTAAGTCAGTATTTGTTCTAGGATGCTGACGAGATATCCATTTTTAATAAATAATGTCAATTGGATATATTTTTTTTTATAAAAAGATATACATTATCGTAACGTGATTAATGTGTCTATTGACATCAGATGACTGTCTAAATGGACATTTTAGTGGACATTGTCTCCTGACATTACTGTACAGTATCTGATGACCTATATCACAGACATTGTCATCATTGCTTCATATAAACTGACTTGCATGTTTGCCATGTTACAAATGCTTCATTGGACTTACAGCCACTATGCTTTCTTGACAAACTCAGCATTTATATTCTATGAAGAATGCATAGTGGTTTGGGCAAGCTTTAGAATTAGAAAATGTCTATCTTGTACAGAATATATATATATATATATATAGGTTGTCTGTTTGTGTTATACATTTCTGATAGTAGCTTGATAATGAAAATTATTATCTTTTCATGACCTGGAAATTTTTAATAAAATGTAAATTGATAAATGCTTGTAAGATAATCAATGCTTGATTATTTTTTAATTTCCTCCATAACTGCGCATCAAATCAATCATGAAATGTATCTTGTAAAAAATACATATATATATCTAGCTACCATATATATATATATTATGTAGCTTCTGTTTATTCATATTGTAAGAATTGCTATATGTTAGCACCAATTGTATGGCAGTAATCTGAAATATTTGCATGTTGTATGTATTATTTGTTGCATGCTGTCATCCGTACTAATACTGTTAGTTCATATCATGACAAGAGCAAAACTATTTCTACCACCTATTTCTACCAACATTTGTATACAGTTTTATTTTAAATACAAACCAGTATTCTCTACACATGACAACATCGTTTCTCACGGACCCCGCATAATTCAGAGATGCATGTTCTGGCTGCGACTGCTATTCAAAAAGAAATTCTGACTTTTGTATGCATATTTTTCTTCCTATTGTGATGCAACACATTGACAATCATTATCAGATCTAATCTCCATCATCTCATCTCCACCCCTGTCAGGAGAAATCAGTTGGTCACCCTGCATCAGAGTTTTCAGAAAGAAAAAAAAAACTGACGCAAACTTCCCTAATGAGCAAAATGTCAAGGATGCTTCATTTCTCCCTGTCCTAATCACGGCTAATTCCCCTACTGTTGGAGGTAAATCACCCTTACTGGACCCATTGTACGGGGCCAGTGTCAGATTTTTCCCATACACGGGTCCAGCATGCATTATCATGATGCCCCGGCCCTTACAATACTTGAGCCGTGGCCCCAGGATTGCTTGGGGGCCCCGAGTGGGTTCCCCTATTGTTCTGCACATGTCACATTTCACAATAGGGCTACCTGTACTAGTCAATAGTATCAGTCATCTCGGACCCTCACCAAACTTACTCTGATTCAGTAGCTTCCAAATTCATTATTTCTCGTGTCGGGGCCAATTACTCACGCAAGTCTGCCCATTGTTGATGGCGACAATTGTTTTTGCACCTTGATGCCTTAGGACCGTAGCCGTTGTTTCACTGTCGCGTGAAAATTAAATACGAATTACTAATTAAGGAAGGAGGTCTGCATGAGGGAACTGGGATGTAATGTTTTTTTTCTTTCCTCCAAACATTTTCAGATAAGAGAGTTATCAGAGCAAAACCCAACACGCGATCGAGACATGAATGGTTCTATTGAAATTTAATGTAATAATGATTGTTACTGTTTTCCTGTTGCCGTTCAAATTTAAGAATTTTTGTTTATTGTTCAAGCGAGTTGAGTCACAAATGAAGTTTGTAGCTTTCATTCACATCAATCACCTGTTGACTTGAAATTTCAACGAAACACTCTTTTTGTGCGTATTTTGAAAATAACTGACATTTGACACATATCAGTAAATGATTAAATGTTATTCAAGATGTTTACTATAATTTATCACCAGTTTAATAAGATATAAATATATATAATAATAATTAGTATATATATTTTTTTGTAAATTTGTGTTTAATGACAACAATATGTAATTAGAAAATAAGTATACCCAAAACATTTTAAGATATCTCTGTTAGAAATTTACCTTCCTATTTGACCATAGTGTGATATTTTTTATTAACATTTCAAGCAGTTTCATTTATAGGTAATAAATTAAAACAATAAACAGATATCTGTAGCATAACATGATTTATTTAGCTCTAATTGACATTAATCAAATCATCATTTGAATCAAATAGACTTCAGAGTCATCCATCTAATCAAAAACCTATAAAAATACCAATTGGCAGGAAATGATAATGGGTTGATTATGTGGCAAATTAAGTCACATGAAACTGGCATTAGAGGCAGAGCTATTAGTAGTGCAGGTAAGTGTAATTTGCCTATTAGCAGGAGTGTCAATAATTTCTCCCGATGAACAGTCCTCGGTCTCGGGTAACAGAGACAATGACTGGCGATTTGACAGGCGTGTGTCACAATGCGAGTTTGATGTGATGTCAACTGTGCTAGTAGCATGCACAGGAACCAGGGAGGGGTCACTGGGACCCTGAAACTTGACCCTACCCCAGGCCACGGGGCGCACACACTGACCACTACCCCAGCAGAAACTGACCAGGGGGCACCAGTTAAAAATTACCATAACACGGGGAGGGGCAGCTCAAAAGGAAGATGGTCAGCCTTTCAAGGGGTTTCTATTGAAAGTGTTTTCGTGGAAAGCGTGTGAAAATGTGCATTAGTTGGGATGACAATGACTTTCTTGTTGATGGGCACAACTTTAGAGTACTTGTCACACGCAGTGGTGTCCAGTCCAGATTCAAAATAACGGTTATCCTGGAGGGAATTGATAGCATAGCATTAGGTGTAGCATGTTACATACCTGTGAAAATTGATTAAATACAAATGTGAAATTAAATAATAGTTTTTTTAATTATCCAGTGAAGAATATAATGATTCATGAGGATGTACATAGCAGGTGCTAAATAATTATGCTGTGAATTATATTATCCTTTTTTTTTTAAATTTCAGCATCCTTCTTTATCATAGGAAAATATGATTTAGATAAAATATGAAAATAGAGAAATTTGAAATGTATATAATTAAAAAAATCATATTTAGTTTGGAAAGATGATTATTGTGCATGCAGTATCATCATAAACTGACTCATTTTTATGAATATATTTTTCTCATTACAACATGACTAACTTTTTGTCAGTCTAGCGCCGTACTGTTTTAGATACCGCCGACTCACTGTGTCTGATTCTACCTTCCAGGACGCCAAGCAGCGGTTCCAGGCGTTGGTGGGCACCACTCAGATGCGCAACACCGTGGCGTCGCAGATGAGACGGAGTTCCATGGATCGGCAGTCCAGCACGCAGTCCTCGCCAGGCTCCGTATCTCTGTCCAGGGAGAACTCCACAGAGCAGTGCGTAGAGCCTTCACTTACCGCAGCAGCGACCAAAATTAACGTTTTCTTTTGGTGTACTGATCTGTGTAATGATTTCATGTAGTAAAAGCTTTTAATAAATCCAAAATTTCAACTTCAACTCATCCTCGGAATATCTTGTATACAGTCAGACCCCATTATGACAGGCTCTGTTTTCTCTGCTTACTGGTAAACTGTTAACCAATACTGATTAACTATATACGTTATCTCGATAAATGATTGATCCAATGATCATTGACTCGTTAATTCTTCAACAGGCCTAAAGACAGCAAGGAGAAAAGTCCAGCTAAGCAAGGTTCTCAAGAAGAAGAGGCATACCAAAAGGGGTGAGATTACTCAGAAATACCTAAAAGGTGCTTAGTCCTAAATCTTTCACACAGCTCTTAAAAAAATAATAATAATAATAATAAAAAACATTATACACTGTATACCCAATACAGTGTATTATTTTTATTATATTTTTTTATGTTTTGTTTTTTAGAGCCATGTCCAAGATTTGTTCACTTATATCACAACTTGTCAGTTTATGGCAGGAGTAAACCCGCAACATCCGTAGTGATGAATGTTGCAGTAAACCTGCGAGCAGCATCTGGTACTGACAGACCCAGGATGGTATCTGTATTACCATGATGCAGACAGCTCATCTTATCACCCCATACTGAGAGATTATGTGCAGTAATTAAATTGATATCTCCTCTCCTAGGAGATATCAATTTAATATCTCCTGGGGGATATCACTTCAAATGTTTGTGATTGGTCGATTCAGGCATGTGACTTGAGAGGTCAACTGCTACCAAACAGTCTTTCATTGTGATGTCATCACCATCAGAGCAATGCTCTATGACATCACAGTGCCAATGTACATTAGAATATCACCCTCATGTGTTTTGATATCGTTCTTATCCTACAAGTTGATAAAAGTAAAATAATTACTCTGCTAAGCCTCATATTTATGTTACTTTTGTCAACTCGTAGGAAAGCAATGGTACCAAAATACACTCTGGTGAGATTCTCTCTATCATTATCACGTCGGAAAGGGAACTTTTGCAAACGTTGATGTCAGCCTCCCTGGACGGGATTTGATTCCGGGACCTTTGGCTTCTAAAGTCCAAACGTCTGAAGTCCATTGCGCTCCCACCTGACCCACCGCTCTATGCATTGCAGGTTCCAGGACGGGGTCAAGGCCAACCTAGGACACAAGCTGTCGGAGCTGAGGGATAAACAGAACCAGATCGGCACCAGCATGGAGGAGGTCATGGACAAGGTGGAGAAGTACAAGGAGGAAGAGGAGAGGTAACGTCCCGTGTTGCCACTCGCTCTTTACAGGATGTATTCCCCATCTCAAAGTTCAGACATCGGCAATACACAGTGCCCATAGTGTTCCTGTCTTGTACTAAATATTGATCCTTCTGTCAACAATTTCTCAGGCTTATTTTGATGTCTTATTGGCTCAAATTCAACAAGATTAGTAAAGAATGAGGCATTATTTTGTGAATACTATTTTATATGTGACCTCAAAGAGTGTTATAATGGAACTAGAACTGATTTTACACAAACTGATACCTCACCCATACATTTATCATTATTTATGTATATATAACAAAATTCTCCAGTTTCTCGAATAATGTCCTTGCAGGGAGAAGGATGATCTGGCAGAACGGCGGCTGATACAGATGAGAGCACTGGGTCTGCACAAGCCTAACTGGGACAGCAAGAGTCGTACCTTCCGTCTGGCACTAGCCGGCCTCATATTCATGATGGCTGTCGGTATGGTCATCATGACAATCCTCCCAGGAACGGTGGCCGGTTTGGAGGCTCACGTCGACATCCATTATTTCGCATCTCCGCCTGTGTAGGATTTGCCGTGATATTTTTTATTATTATATTTTTTTTATTTTTTTTTTATTTTAGACGTGAACTTCTTTTAGCAATACTGTGGCATTGGCGGTTGGTGGTCACAACGAATGTTTGAATAACCTCTCGGGTGAATCTCACAAAGTCAGAAATTCCGTCAGTTTGAAGATTTGTGTAACGTTTTTCGGTACTGTGGCTTCTCATGGCAGCCTCGTTATGAAGTGGAAATATTGATGTGAAGCTTGCGAGGTATTTTTTACCTCGATGTGCTACATCAGCTCCATTACTTCTTTGGAGCAAACAATATATTGTCTGCCCAACTCGAGAAGATCTGCATGTAGCTATAATCTGGCAATCATTGTAACATACAATCAGATGAATTATATATTATATTTTGAGATTCATAATACATGTTAGCTATAATAGTCAGTGTGTGTGTGTGTGTGTGTGTGTGTGTGTGTGTGTGTGTGTGTGTGTGTGAGTGAGTGAGTGCGAGCGTGCGAGAGTGAGTGAGTG